>CAUYQG010223433.1:0-19874 GCA_963574415.1 Tarsius wallacei | reverse complement strand
CTCACTAATACAACTCCCTTTACCTCTCACCATCAAAAAATGGCAACTCATGAGGAAGACAGATTGGTCATTTTTTTAATGCTAGAATTTCTGCACAGCTGCATAGATACAAATCTATAACCCCACTACATTGAAATGTGTGTACAACCATACCTGGCCAATTTTTTTATTTATTGTAGAGACCAGGTCTCACTAAGTTGTCCAGGCTGGTCTCAAACCTGGGCTCAGGCAAACTTCTCACCTCAGCCTTCCAAAGTGCTGGGATTACAGGTGTGAGCTACCGCACCTAGCTGGTTTCTTTTCTTTTCTTTTTTTTTTTTTTTTTTGGTGGAGACAAGGTCTTGCTATGTTGCCTAGGCTGATCTCGAACTCCTGGGCTCAAGCAATCTTCCCGATTTGGCCTCCCAAAGTGCTGGGATTATAGGTGTGAGCCACCTTGCCTGACTGAGCTTTTTTTTGTTGTTCGGATGTGAGTGGTATTCTCTTATAGCTTTCTGCATCCTGAGCAAGAGGATAACTCCCTGAGTAGACTTACATAATTAAAATATAATTTAGGTTCCTCACAGATCAATGCACTTTACTAATGCAAACATTATATGTATAGTCTGTTTCCCATGTCTACCACTGGCAACCCTTTTCTTTAACTTTGTATTTTAAATAAATCCAAACTCATAGAAAATTTACAAGAATAGTACAGAAAATTCCCACATGCCCTTTACTTAGATTCATCAATTTTTAGCAATTTGCCACAATACCTTTGCTTCATCATTTTCTCTCCCCACCATTAATGGGTATAAAATTTGTTTTTCTGAATCAGTTTGGACTAGGTTACAACATTTTACCCTTTTATCCCTTAATACTTCAAATGTATTTTCTAAGAGCAAGGATATTCTCTTATTTAACTACCATATAATTCTCAAAATTTAACTTTGATACCATGTTTTAATTTAACCTCCAATCCATATTTTGATTTTCTTCGTTGTCCCAGTAATGCCTTTTCGAGCACTTATGACCTCATGTGTAGGATCCTGTTCAGGATCACTGATTGCATTTTTCTTAATCTTCTGTAATCTGGAAGACTTCCTCTGTCATTCTGTCTTGCATGACATTGATCTTTTTGAGAAATATAGACCAATTATTGTATGTTTCTCAAACTTGATTTGTTTCAAGTTATACATTTCTGTTTAGAATATCATAGAAGGAATATTGTATCTTTCTCATGGTATTACATTCAGTTACACATCACGTTCTTCTGCCTGTCATTTGTGATATTAATTTTTGTTACTTAGTCAAAGTGTTGCCTGACTGACTCCTCCATTGGGGTATAGTTGCTACTTTTCCTTTTGCAACTAAAAAGAAGTCTGTGGGGGAATGTTTTGTGACCATGTAAGTAATGTTCCTCATAAAACTGTACTTCCCAGATTAAGCATCCAGTAACAATACCCTGGGTATATAGATCCTAAAGACCTAGAACTTTGGTGAGGGTGTGTGTGTGTGTGTGTGTGTGTGTGTGAGAGAGAGAGAGAGAGAGAGAGTGAGAGAGAGAGAGTCAGAGTTTGTGTGTGTGTGTGCATGTGTGTGTAGGGGGGTATACCTGTGACAAGCCTTGGATTCTCTCGGGGTGGAGAAAGAGACCATTTCTCATAAAACCAAGACTTCAGAGTGGCTATACCCTCAGAGAAAAAGTATACTGGAGAGAAGCACCTTATACAGTATCAACTTACAAGAAAAATTGTTTCAGCTTTGGCTTTGGGTAGAAGACAAAGAAAAAAAATCACATAGCTTGTGGTTACTGATCAGTTGCTCCCACATTGGTTTGGAAAGTGATTTTATTCTATTTGTGTGACTCCCAATAGTTGCAAGTTAGATATATTGATTAAAGTAGACCTAGATTTTTAGGGTCCTGGACACTTGACAGAAACAAATTGAAATCTTCCCTGGACTCAGTTCTCACAGAGCATTCCAACCAATATGAACACACCAAAAGACACACACACACACACACACACACACACACACACACACACACACAAGATAACATGAGCAAGAGTCAGCAGAAATAATAGTAAGCCTTGATTGCTATAAAGATTTCAGATGTTAGAAATACTGAATATAGACTATAATATAAGTTAATTTAGTACTTTAAGGGGGAAACAAAAGAAGGGATTGAAAATATGAGTCAGGCCATTGCCTTGCTAAGCTATGGTGTAGCCATGTGCTCTTTGAGCTATAGCCAGTCCATGTTTTTTTAAACTTTGGCCCCCTCCCCTACCTTGGGGAGATGAATTTCCTCTTTCTTTCTGTCTAGTTTACTCTCAAAATAAACTATATTTCCTAAAGAAAATATGAGTCAAGAAAAAGATACCATCAAAAATCAGGCAGATGTATTCTAAAAACCAAGTGTCCAGAAGTGAAAAGCATGATCATCGAAAAAAAATTTAAGGATGTTTAGATATTAGAATATATATAGCAGAAGAAAGAATTAGTGAACTGGAAGATACATTTGAAGAAATGAAATCAGGCTGCAGCTTAGACAGATAAAGAAATGGAAAGTATAATAAGCATAGTGAGAAGGTTCAACTTATGTCTAATTGGAACTCCAGAAGAAGATGCTACAGGAAATGGCAGAGAGACAATATTGAAGCACATGTGGGTAAGAATCTCCACAATTAATGAATAACAGACCTTTTTCTGTCATTTGTGTAGACTAGTGAAGCAGTTTAAATGGAGGCCCATGGCTAGGCATTGTGGTTCACGCCTGTAATCCCAGCACTTTGGAAGACAGAGGCAAGAGGATTGCCTGAGCCCAGGGGTTTGAGACCAGACTGGGCAACTTGGTGATACCTTGTCTCTACAATAAATCAAGAAAAATTAACTGGGCGTGATGGTACATGCCTATAGTTCCAGCTACTGGAAAGGCTGAGGTGGAAAGATTGCCTGAGACGAGCAGGTCGTGGCTGTGGTGGCCATGAGCATGCCACTGCACTCCAGCCTGGGTGACAAGAGTGAGACCCCCTAATTCAACCCCCCACCTAAAAAAAACAAGACCAAATGGAGGCCCACAAGCCATGTCTAAATATTTAAAAGTTACAAATGCAAAAAACTGAAATAAAATATGTCTATACTTTTAACTTGACAAATAAACCTTCTAATAATCTAGAAGGATAGGTTTAAATGTATAGTTTTTGAACTCCACAGAGTTCTACACTGGCTTGTAGCAGCACAGAGTGAGCCAGATCCTGACCTCTTGTCTTTTATCACTAGCTTTATCTCATACTGTGAGAGGTCTCATGTACACATGTGTAGACGCTTAAGCCTGCATTTCTAAGCTCTGCTCATACTCCTCACAGGCATGCTCCCGGGTGACATCCCTGGCCTGTGCCCACAGTGCTGGTACATTCCATTTTCATAACAGACCTGGGGAAAAGGTCCATGCAAGTCCTGAATATGGGCATGGATCTGAGTAGGTAGGGAATTCCAGGGTCCTGGCTACCTAGAATATGATAGGCCCTGAGAGGGTACATCTCCTTGGACCTTCAAACCCCTTGCCCCATAGGGAGAGGTGACATCTTTTAAATTATAGAATCTAGGCCTGGGCCCTCTCTTAGCCTAGGTTCTAAGAGTGACAGTGAAAGAGAAAAATTCTCAGGTTCAGGAAGCCCATCAAACTCCAAAGCAGTAAAAAAGGAAAGGAAAGAAATCCATATCTAAACATATCATAGTTTACCTGTAGAACATCAGAAGCAGAAAAGACAGCTAAAAGTAGCTAGAGAAAAAAAAAAAGATTACCTGCAAACAACCATGAGAATGACAGCTGACTAGAGTGTTGTGCATGTGCCTGTAATCCCAGCTACTTAGGAGGCTGAAGTGGGTGGGTCACTTGAACCCATGAGTGCAACACCAGCCTAGGCAACATAGTGAGATCCTGTCTCTAAAATAAATATATATACATATATAATTTACAATTATATAATAATCATATAATCTAGAAAAAAATGACGGCTGGCTTTTCTACAGCAAGAGTGGAAGCCATGAGACAGTAGGGTAATATTTGCAAAGTAGGCAGAGAAAATAACTGTTAACCTAGAGTTGTGTAGCCATGAATCTGTCTTTCAAGAATGAGAGTGAAATAAAGACATTAGATCCAGTAAAACAAAAGGCATTTACCACTGAGAACTCATCAATAAAGAACATTCTCAAGAAAAAGGGAAGTGACCCCAAAAAGGAAGGTTTAAAATATTAGAAGACATTAAATAGATCCAGAGAGATACATTAACTTGCCTAAAGATCACACTTGGTTCCTAACTGAGCCTGAACTTAAACCCAAATCATCTTTCTTCCAGCTAGACAGGATATGAGAAAAAAACCAAGTTGACAACAGAATTACATTTTCATCCGGGAAGTAGACACAGTGTCCCTTGGGGCTCACTTTTGGGATAAGCTCTGCATTTTTGCTGGGACATACCACCACTCACATACCGAGTCTTACAGCCTCCAGAACTTTGCTCTGAGTTTCCCACTGCTAGTGTATCATTTTTCCTTTCTCCTGTCTCTGAGTTGATTGCTCAAATGGAGAACTTTACTTTCTGCCCTTCAAGAGGCTACAAGTAACCCAAAGACTCTGCACTGATGCCAGGGACAGGTCAACGTTAATTTCACTTTTTGTCCTCTTAATGTGCTTCCTTTTCCTTTCAAGTTTCCATCAGCTGTCTCCTGCCTCTGTTGGTTCTCCAAGTCCTACAGTTTTCCCCTTTCTTTATAACACACCAGTTGCCATGTCAGATGTGATTTCTGACCTGGGACCCTAGGTGACACAAGAAGAGAAAGTACTGAACTGGGGGCAGGTAGAAGAGAGTTTAAGATGCAAGAAACATGTTGTGTCAAATATTGCAAGAAATAGTTGAAATAATATAGTATCTTCTGTTTACATCCTTGTACTTTGCAAATCATTTGATGTCATATGAGATAGCAGATATTATACCTACCATAGAACTCAGAGAGATTAAGTGACTTGCCAGCAGTCGCTAAGTTAAAGAGTGATCGGGCCCCGGAACCACACCTCATGGCTTTTCTCTGGTTTCTTATCAAATGCTCTCTCCACTAATACCATCTTGCTGCTCCCAAGTAATAGCTTACAAAATTTTGCTAAAGAGCAACACTTTTTAATCTGCCAGTAAGAATCAAATGAGGCCAGGCTCAGTGGTTCAGGCCTGTAATCACAGCATTTTGGAAGGTGGAGGTGAGATTATTGCCTAAGCCCAGGAGTTTGAGACCAGCCTGGGCAACTTGGCGAGACCTCATCTCTACAGTAAATCAGAAAATTAACTGGGCGTGGTGACATGTAACTATAGTCCCAGCAACTTGGGGGGCTGAGGCAGGAGGATTGGCTGAGCCCAACAGGTCGAGGCTGCACTCCAGCCTGGGCAACAGGGTGAGACTCCAACTTAAAAAAAAAAACCTATGAAATTTGCTTATTTTAGTATTCTCGTCAGTATTGGTGAATTTCTTCAAAAGTTTTTCCTGGGTTTAGTTGCTGTCAACTCTTCTAGTTACTTAGCATCTGCTCCCTTTCTTCCCCACAGATATTGTGAAGTCTAACTGGACCTGAATTATCATGGAATTTTAGTTGGTGGTTTTCACATTAATCATGATTTCCTGTCATTGGAGTGTTCTTTAGACCAGGGGTCCCAAGCCCTACCCCCCATTGTGCTGGTCTGTAGCCTGTTAGAAACTGGGCCACCACACCTGGCCCGTGTGCCACTGCACTCCAGCCTGGGTGACAAGAGTGAGACTCCAAAACTCAAAAAAAAAAAAAAAAGAAAAGAAAAGAAACTGGGCTACATAGCAGGAGGTGAGTGGTGGGCAAGCGAGTGTTTATAGCTCAGTTGCTCCCATTGCTCGCATTACCACCTGAGCTCTGCCTCCTGTCAGATCAGCAGCAGCATTAGGAGTGCAAACTCTACTGTGAACTGTGCATGTGCAGGATCTAGGTTGCACGCTCCTTCTGAGAATCTGATGCCTGGCAGTCTGAGGTGGAGCTGAGGCAGTGATGCCAGTGCTGGGGAGGGGCTGCAGATTCAGGTTAACATTAGCAGTGAGGTTTGACTGTACAACCCCTTCCTTCCCCCAGAGTTCGTGGAAAAATTATCTTTCATGAAACTGTTTCCTGATGCTGATATAAAAAATGTTGGGGACCACTCCTTTATACCTTTGATATTTGCTGATATTGTCCTCTTTGTGCATTTTAAAAGTTTAAGATTATTACTTCTGGGAAGCAAAATGGAATCTGTGCAAAGCAATGTTTCACAGTTTGACTGAAATTTTAGTGTTGAGCACTGCCTTTTTTTTTTTTTTTTTTTTTACAAGAACACAAGTCCACTTTTCTTTATTTACTTTCCATTAGTTTAAATCCTTGAGGGGTACAGCATTACATGCAGGTCGGCTGGGCTCGGTGGCTCAGCCTGTAATCCCAGCACTTTGGGAGGCCAAGGCGAGTGGATTGCCTGAGCCCATGGGTTCGAGACCAGCCCAGCCAACTTGGCAAGACCTCATCTCTACAGTAAATCAAAAATTATCCAGGTGTGGTAGCACGAGCATGTAGTTCCAGCTTCTTGAAAGGCTGAGGTGGAAGGACTGTGGAGCAAGTTGACACTGGAGTGGCCGTGAGTGTGCCATTGCACTCCAACCTGGGTGACAGAGTGAGACTCCAACTCGAATAAATAAATAAATAAATAGAGAGGTAGGTCAACGCGGGTAATGAATACAGTTTCTTTTTTTTTTTTTTTTTTTTTGTGTTGTAGTCTCACTCTGTTGGCCAGACTGGAGTGCAGTGGCCGCTCCCGGCCACCGCAGCCTCAACCTGCTGGGCTCCTGCGATCCTTCCACCTCAACCTTCCAAGTAGCTGGAACTACAGGTGCGTGCTACCATGCCCGGCTAATTTTTTGATTTATTGTAGAGATGAGGTCTCCCCAAGGTCTCGAACCCGCGGGCTTAGGCAATTCACTCACCTCAGCCTCCCAAGGCACGGGATTACAGGCTGAGCCACCGAGCCCGTCTATGAATACAGTTTCAAACCTAAGCCACCTCTGTTCTATGGATGACATTGGCTCATGGCACATTGCTAGCTTGTTGATTTAAATGCTACAAACTACAAAGTTTGTAATTGTCCTTGGGTGTTTTATATGTGTGTATATATATGTGTGTGTGTGTGTGTATATATATATATGCAACATAGTGATACCCCATGAGCTCACATTCATAAATTTAGTAGAATATGTCATAGTCAAGAGACTTTCCTTTATAGACAAGCTGATTTATTTTGTTCATTGCTCATTTATTTTGCTCACAAGCTTTGGAAGAATCTTTTTTTTCAAGGCCAAGTTTAAGACACCTTAGACCATAGAAATATGTGTGTTTCCTGGCCTGTTTTATCATTTGAAGACCAGATTTCATCAAAACAAATGAATCACTGTTTTTCCTTCCTTCATCATCCCCTAATTGGTTTCCAAAATAAAAAGATTAGTGGCTGCATTTCTCAACTGCATTGTTTTGATTACAGTCTTACTGGCTGTACTGGGTGATATGCTGGAAATACTTTCATAACTGGTGATCATTGTTGCTTGGGCTACATTATTTCACAAAGGCTTAGCCACATACGTTGCCACTGGGAAGTCTTCAAAGGAGCAGGCTTTTTCTTGTGCTTTTGTTATTTAGTTAAGGAAAATGACTTAAAATAACAAAACCTTAGTTATAATTTAGGCTCATTTCCTTGAGATTGGTGTTAGTTTTCAGATATGAAAAAGGTGTGCACTTTAGCATTTCTTTTCCCATAGAAACAGTGAATTCAGTTGACTTTCTGGCAGAATATGCTGAATATTCCTGAATGCCCTCTTTTCTGATGCCCTCAAAAGCACATTACACATAGCAGAGTGACCTCCCTCACTGCCCTGGACTCCCTTCACATTCCTTCAGCACTTGATCGCATGAGTCTATGGAAGCACGCAGCTGGTTGGCCTAGTTTGTGGGCGCCACGTGGTTTCTTGTGAGCATCCACTGGCATCACAGTTGGGCCTTTTGTCCAGTGGTGAACTGCTCCTTGCCTTGTGGTCCTGTAGCTAGTCTGCTCTGAGTATTTCCTTTATGGCAGCAGGAAAGAGTCATTACCCTAATATTATGAAGTGGGTGGTTTTAGAATTCCACTTCAGATGGCATAGACTCTTAATACAGCTGGTTTCACTTAATACATTTTGTTTAAACAAACCCTTTTCCTGGAAATGGTTTCAGAATAGGCTGTTCCTTGTAGCTGTTCCTTTGCTCTTATTTTTAAAAGTGTTTTCCCAATAATATCATAAATGCATGCGCATGACAGATTAGAAAATTCTGCTTGAAGTCATTGCACTTATGACTTGCATTGTGTCCGGAAATGAGGTATTGGTTATTGCATTCAGTAGCTTAAATATTTAAGTGATTCCTTTATTTTGCAAAACTGACCAAATTCTTTTGTTAGTTAGGCCTATCCCCCGTTAAGGGACATCTAGAAGTCTCAATGGACAAAACAGATGAATTAGGGAATATTTTTCACTTTGGAAACATGAAAAATTCTTAAAGTGAAAAGCCAGGACTGAGCTAACTAAATAATAAGAATATTTTTAAGTGGGATATGCATTTGTTTTAGGTGTGATACCACAGTATTTAAATTAAAAAAAAAAAAGACTGGATAGAAATACAAAATAAGATATGAGTAGTTTCTGACTTTTCTAAAAAAGTTTATATTACTTTATTTTAAAAATTGTATGAGAGCCGGGTTTGGTGGCTCAGCCTGTAATCCCGCGCCTTTGGGAGGCTGAGGTGAGTGGATTGCCTGAGCCCGCAGGTTCGAGACCCACCTGGGCAATCTTTTTTTTCTTTTTTTTTTTTTTTGAGTTGGAGTCTCACTCTGTCGCCCAGACTGGAGTGCAGTGGCTGCTCCTGGCCACCGCAGCCTCGACCTGCTGGGCTCCAGCGATCCTCCCGCCTCAGCCTTCCAAGTAGCTGGAACTACAGGCACGCGCTGCCACGCCCGGCTGGTTTTTTGATTTATTGTAGAGATGAGGTCTCGCCAAGTTGCCCAGGCGGGTCTCGAACCCACGGGCTCAGGCAATCCACTCACCTCAGCCTCCCAAGGCGTGGGATTACAGGCTGAGACACCGAGCCTGGCTGAGAAAATCTTTTAAAAATAGGAATTTATAAAATTTGTAGCTCATTAAGAGCTTTGTGTATAAATTTTCTTTTTTATATTCTCTCATAAAATTTATTCTTGTCTTTGGGGAAGTTAGCTTCGTTTATAATTATACTGTATACTCCATATAATTTGCTAATGTGATACTTTGTTCAGTACCCCTGTTTTCCTGGACTGTAAGCTCCCTAAGCATAAGAACCATGCTTGTCCTGTGCCTTAGCAAAGCCCGGCACACATTACATTACCCAGCAAGAAGAACTTATTGAATGAATGATCTTTCACCAGAGTGCTGTGTAATAATAATACCAGCAAACAATTACACTTAGCTATGCCAAGCACTATTCTGAGTGCTTTCCACACATTAACTCCATATTTATTAAATATTGGGTGGTGACTGCATACAAAATATTCAACAGCTTGTTGGTTGACATTTAAGTCTTTGTTGCCAAGACCTTATTGTCTGAGTTTGACAGTTATTGCAGGCATTTTCCATACAAGAATCATTTGCCAAATAGAAGAACACAGGGTATTCTTCTGCTCCTAGGGCTAGTGTGTTTATGATTCCAGGTGCAAATCTCTGTTGCCAGGAGCACGGGCCTGTTCTCAAGTTCAAACACTGCATTTAGAAATTGCACCACGTGCTTTTTCATTTTTGCCTTCTCTCTCTCTTTCTCCTCACCTCTATTTAATTTCTTCAGCAGATCAGAATTGATATTCCAGAAGAAATAGTAGTAGTAGTTTTTAATTCTTATTCTGTTGAATACTTTTTGGTTGAAACTGTTTTTATTACAAAAGAAGTATTTGATTATTGAAAAACAAGGCCGGGCTTGGTGGCTCAGCCTGTAATCCAGTGCTTTGGGAGGCCGAGGTGAGTGGATTGCCTGAGCCCATGGGTTCGAGACCCGCCTGGGCAACTTGGCGAGACCTCATCTCTACAATAAATCAAAAAATTAGCCTGGAAGGCTGAGGCGGAAGGATCGCCGGAGCCCAGCAGGTCGAGGCTGCGGTGGCTGGGAGCGGCCACTGCACTCCAGTCTGGGCGACTGAGTGAGACTCCAACTCAAAAAAAAAAAGAAAAACAAAATAAGTAAAAGTTGTATTTCTTTTGATCACTGACTGTGCACACGTAACCACTGTTGAGTTTGTTGAGTATTCTCTCCTGGCTTTTTGAATGTTTGGGGCACTTCTTTCTAGGTAGCGTTTTGGAAACATTCTATCCTACACCCATATATGAAAGTGAATGTTGAGCCGGGCTCGGTGGCTCAGCCTGTAATCCCGCGCCTTGGGAGGCTGAGGTAAGTGGATTGCCTGAGCCCGCGGGTTCGAGACCCGCCTGGGTAGCTTGGCGAGACCTCATCTCCACAATAAGTCAAAAAATTAGCTGGGCGTGATAGCGCGCGCCTATAGTTCCAGCTACTTGGAAGGCTGAGGCGGAAGGATCGCCGGAGCCCAGCAGGTCAAGGCTGCGGTAGCTGGGAGCGTGCCACTGCACTCCAGTCTGGGCGACAGAGTGAGACTCCAACTCAAAAAAAAAAAAAGAAAAGAAAGTGAATGTTCTGCTTCTGAGAGTGCAGTTTAGTTTACCATGTGGACATTATTAATAAAAGACAGAAGACACTGGACTATAATAGGTGTGGAATTTACAAAAGATATTTTACTAATTGTTAGTAAGTATTGGTTGCAATGGAATCTGTAACATATTTCTATGAAGCTAATCTAAAGTTGCTAAGTATATAACTGGAATAAGCAGAAAATGCAGATAAGTGACAAGGAATGGGAGACTTGTGCCCAAGTAAAACAAAAATATAAATTTATAATATCTAAGAATCTTATGGCAAATTGAGAGTGGTCACCAAGTTCCTTCTTACTTCTGGGAATAGTGAAAGTGCAGAGCAGGCATGCTGTAAAACTAAGTGGTATTCTCCAGCCTGCTTTTTTTTTATTTCTTGAAAATTCTAGCCAGTAGTGATGGAGCACACCTGTAGTCCCAGGTACTTGGGGGGCTGAGGTGGGAAGATCACTTGAGCCAAGCAAAGAACTTGAGGTTACAGTGAGCTATGATTATGCCACTGCACTCCAACCTGGGTGACAGAGCAAGACCCTCATTCTTTTAAAAAAAAAATGTCTCCAGCACTTGCCATGGTTTGTTATCTGGATGAAATAAGGCACTTATGCCTTGAGTATTTCCTACCACACCTTTCTTCTCCAGGCCTCTTCCCACAGGACAGTGGATTCTCTAAGAATAGGGACATGTCCTCTGTGATGTATAAGCATTCAGAATAGCCCCAAGTGCCCTTAGGGACAGCCAGAAAGCTGTGGGCATAAGGTGCTGTGAGGAAAGGAGCCTTCCCTCGTGCCAGTATTGGGAGCTGTGTCTGGTCTCCCAGAGGCGTTTGCACCCAGAGGAGGTGCTCTGTTGTGAGTTCTAGGGTCAGTGAGGTGTGAGCTTTGCTCTTGTCAAGTGCATGGAGATTGACCATGAAAGGGCAATGGGAAATAGTTACTGAAGATGAAAGTACATTGTCTTAGGCAGATTGGCCGTAGGAAAGAGCACCCAGTAGGGTGGAGGTTTGGCAATATATTCCATTAAAGTAATGCATGTCCAATAACCCATGGAAAGTCTTCATATGCTTCCAAAGCTACTAGGTCCTTTTTTAAAAAAATTTTTTTTTTAAAGTTGGAATCTTACTATAGTCCTAGCTTTTCGGGAGGCTGAGGCAGAAGGATTGCTTGAGCCAGTACCACGCCACTGAACTCCAGCCTGGGTGACAGAGTGAGACTCTGTCTCAAAAAAAATTTTTTTAAGGGTATTTGTAAAATGAATCTTTTTGTAGAATTTTAGAGTGTGAGCTGGATGATTTTCCTTTAAAGTACTTTTTAAAAAGTACTTTTAAAAAAGGTATTATGGGCTGGGCTTGGTGGCTCAGCCTGTAATTCCAGCACTTTGGGTGGCTGAGGTGAGTGGATTGCCTGAGCCTGTGGGTTCAAGACCAGCCCGGGCAACTTGGCAAGACTTCGTCTCTACAATAAATAAATAAATAAATTAGTCAGGCATGGTAGCGCGTGCCAGTAGTTCTGGCTACTTGGAAGGCTGAGATGGAAGGATCGCCCAAGCCCAGCAGGTCGACACTGGAGTGGCCATGAGTGTCCCACTGCACTCCAGCCAGGGTGACGGAGTGAGACTCCAACTCACAAATAAAAGTAAAAATTAATTAATTAAAAAGGTATTACTTACATATAATAAGATTGACTCATTTTAAGTGTACATTTTGATGAATTTTGCTAAAAATCATGTAACCTTCACCATAGCTAAGATTATAAAACAGTTCGCTCATCATGAAAAGTTTTCCTGTGCCTCTTTTCTGTTGGTTCCCTCCCCCAGCCTCTGGCCCTGGGCAGAGGCTCATCTGCTTTCTGTCTCTGTTGTTTTGTCTTTTCTTTTTTTAAAATTTATTTTATTTCATATTTTATTTTGAGAAAGCAGGATTTATTAAGAGGACAGAAGAGCTCCCACAATGGAAGAGGACTCGAAGGGGTTGCCTAGTTTTGTCTTTGCAAGAAACTCATCTGAATGGAATCATACAAAAGTCACATAAAAATCACAGACTTTTTAATATTTGTCTTCTTTTACTTAGCATAATCTGTTGAGGTTTATTCATGTTGTGTATACTAATATTTTCTCCCGTAATCTTCCATTATATGGTTATCTCACAACTTACTCATCCATTTACCAATAGATAACATTCAGTTGGCTTCTGCTTTGGGACTATTATGAGTACTGCTGCTGTGAACTTTGTGTAGTCATTATGTGAAGATATACCTTAATTTCTGTTGGGTAAATAAATACCCAGGAGAGGAATTTCTGGATCTTAGAACAAGTGTATGCTTGTAAGATTAATGTCATATTGTTGGCTACTTGGAAGGCTGAGATGGAAGGATCGCCCAAGCCCAGCAGGTCGACACTGGAGTGGCCATGAGTGTCCCACTGCACTCCAGCCAGGGTGACGGAGTGACCTTTCAGTTCAATTTTTTTTTTTTTTTTTTAAATTTTTCTCTTGAGACTTTCTCTTTGACCCATGGGTTATAAGCCAAGGAGTTCGAGACCAGCCTGGGCAACTTGATGAGACCTCATCTCTACAATAAATCAAAAAATAAGCCGGGCGTGGTAGCACGCGCCTGTGGTTCCAGCTACTTGGAAGGCTGAGGCAGAAGGATCACCTGAGCCCAGCTGGTCAAGGCTGCAGTGGCTGTGATCGTGCCACTGCACTCTAGCCTGGGTGACAGAGTGAGACTTCAAATCAAAAAATAAAATAAAATAAAAGTACATTGTCTAGGCTCCAACTAATTGGAGGTTATCCTGTTACTTTCCCATTACTGGTTTCTAGTTTGGCTTTGTTGTGGTCAAAGAACACATTTGGTATGATTTGTTATTTTAAAAATTTGAAGTTTATTTTTCTGACCTAAGATATGATGTATCTTGGTATATATTCCCTTTGGTACTTGGAAAGAGTGTGTATTCTACTACTGTTGAGTGAACTATTCTATAAATGTCAATTAGACCTTATTGACTGATGGTATTGTTGAGTTCTATCAATTGACAGTTGTTTTACCAATTGTTGACAGAGGACTGTTGAAGTCTCTGAGTATAATTGTCAGATTATTTATACACACACACGCACATGTTTTTCTTTTTCTTTAGAGACATGATCTCACTTTGTTGCCCAGGCTGGAGTTCAGTGGCATGATCATAGCTCACTGCCGCCTCAAACTCCTGGGCTCAAGCAATCCTTCTGCCTCAGCCTCCTGAACAACTAGGACTACAGGTACATGCCACACCTGGCTAATTTTTAATTTTTTGTAGAGATGAGTTCGCATTATATTGCCCAGGCTGATTTTTAACTCCTGAGCTCAAGTGAGCCTCCCGTCTTGGCCTCCCAAAGTGCTGGAATTATAGGGGTGAGCCACTATGCCCGGTCTTATTTCAGTCTTTTAAAGTATATAGATCTTGTTTTATTTCTCAGATAAAGATCAATCCTAGTAAACCTACCATGTGCCCTTGAAAATAGTATGTATTTTTCTGTTCTTGGGTATAGAATTCGATAAATATTAATTAAGCCAAGGCGGTTAGTAGTGTTGTTCATACCTTTTGTGTGTTTGTTTGTTTGTTTTCCTTTAGTCCAGTTCTATCATTTGATGAGAGAATGTTGTTAAAATCTCCAACTGTGATTGTGGAATTATCTGTTTCTCCCTTTAATTCTGTCAGTTTTGCTTTGTCTGTTTTGAATCTGTTATTAGGCACATAGATTTTTGTGATCGTTGTATCTTAATAAATTGGTCTTTTGGTCATTTTATTTCTGGTAATACGTTTTGTTCTACAGTCTATTTTATTTGATATTAATATAGCCACTCCAGCTTATTTGGTCTTTGTTTGCATGTTAGATCATTTTATTTCAAACTGTTTGTGCCTTTACATTTAAGGTTCATCTCTTGAAATCTCTTGCAGTCAGCATAACATTAAGCCTTGGGTTTTTTGTTTTGTGTTAATTTTTTGAGTTGGAGTCTCTGTTGCACAGGCTGGAGTGAGTTCATGGCTTCTACAGCCTCAACCTGCTGGGCCCGGGCGATCCTTCCGCCTCAGCCTTCCAAGTAGCTGGAATTACAGGCACACGTCACCACACTTGGCTAATTTTTTTATTTATTGTAGAGACGAGGTCTCACCATGTTGCTCAGGCTGATTTTGAATCCCTGGGCTCAGGCAATCCTCCCACCTCCCAAAGTGCTAGGGTTACAGGTGAGAGCCATCACACCTAGCTAAGCCTTGCTTTTTAATCCATTCTTTGCTTTTTATTTATTTATTTATTTATGTATTTGCTTTTAGATTTTATTTATTATTTTTAGAGACAGAGTCTCACTCAGTCACCCAGGCTGCAGTGCAGTGGCTATTCACAGGTATGATCAGAGCATACTACAGCCTTGAACTCCTGGGCTCCAGTGCTTCTCCTTCCCCAGCCTCCTGAGTAGCTTGGACTATAGGGTACACCACTGTGCCTGGCAGTTCACTTATACTTACTGATGTACTAGTTCATGTAGAGATCTTGCAATTTATACATCCATATCCTTGCCATCCTTTAAGTTACTTCAGTTATTATACAAATTTCATCTTCATGCCTTACAAACTCTACAAGACAATGTCATAATTTTTATTTATTTATTTATTTTTTGAATCGGAGTCTTGCTGTGACACCTGAGCTGGCAGGCAGTGAATCAAACGCTCGGACCCCACATCAGTTGCAGCCTCTACCTCCTGGGCTCAGGCAGTCTTTCTACCTCAGTCTTTCAGAAAGTAGCTGGGACTACAGGTGGCTAATTTTTTTTTTTTTTAATTTATTGTAGAGATGAGGGCTTGCCAAGTTGCCCAGGCTGATCTCAAACCCCTGGGCTCAGGTAATCCTCTTGTCTCCACCTCCCAAAATGCTAGGACTACAGGTGTGAGCCACCACACCTAGCTACAATTTTTATTTTTAAACCATTATATAGTTTGTAGAGAAATTAGGAGAGCCAGGCTTGGTGACTCAGCCTGTAATCTCAGCACTTTGGGAGGCTGAGGTGAGTGGATTGCCTGAGCCCGCAGGTTCGAGACCCGCCTGGGCAACTTGGTGAGACCTCATCTCTACGATAAATCAAAAAATTAGCCAGGTGTGGTAGCGCGCACCTGTAGTTCCAGCTACTTGGAAGGCTGAGGCAGAAGGATCGCCGGAGCCCAGCAGGTCGGGGCTGCAGTGGCCAGGAGCGGCCACTGCACTCCAGTCTGGGCAACAGAGTGAGACTCCAACTCCAAAAAAAAAAGAAATTAGGAGAAATAAGTCAAAAAGGAAAAAAGTCTCTTGCACTTGCTGTGGTATTTACCATTTCTGAAGCTTGTCATTCTTTTCTTAGTGTCTGAGTTTTCCTGTGGTATCATTTCCCTTCAGCCTGAAGAACTTCCTTGAATATGTCTTATGGCACAGGTATCCTGGCAATGGATTTTCTTTTATCTGAAAATATCTTTCTTTTGCTCTTTGCCTTCTTTTTTTTTTTTTTTTTTTTTTTAAGTTGGGGTCTCAGTCGGTCACCATGACTGGAGTGTAGTGGCACAATCCTGGGTCACTTCAGCCTCCTGGCTAAATTTTATTTATTCATTCATTTATTCATTCATTTATTTTTGGTAGAGATGAGGTCTCAGTATGTTGCCCAGGCTGGTCTCAAACTCCTGAGCTCAAGCGATTTCCCACCTTGGCCTCTCAATGTACTGGAATTACAGGCGCAAATCAGTGCTCTCAGCCTGTCTCCATTCTTTAAGGATGTTTTCTCTTAGTATAGAATTCTGAATTGACAGGTTTTGTTTCTTTTGTTTTCATCTTTTTTTTTTTTTTTTTTTTTTGCCTTTTAAAGATGTCCCATTCTCTTTTGGCTCTCATGTTTTTTAACAAGAAGTCAACCACTAATTGGATCCTTGCTCCTTTCTATTTAATATGTCATTTCTCTCTTGCTGTTTTCAAGATTTATTCTTTATCTTTGGCTTTTGAGTGTTTGACTATGATGTGTGAACCACTGTGTTTCTCCTTGCTGTACATTTAGCATTTTGCATCTTTAAATATGTACATGTCATTAAACTGGGGCAATTTCTGGCTCTTATTTTTTCAAAGTTTTTCCCTCCATTTTCTCTCTCCTTTTTAATATTCTAATTGCCTAGTTGAACCATTTGGTAACATCTTACTAGTCTTTATTCATTTTTTTTCTTTCTGTCTTTTCTCTCTGTTCTTCACCTTTGTTAATTTCTGTTCATCTTTCCTAAAATGTATATATGCTTTCCTTTTTCTTGTCCATTCAGCTGAGTACATCTAATGAATTTTTTCACTTTTCTACAATCATTCCAGTTGGAGAAACCATTGAATTTTTTTATTTCAAAAATTTTATTTTTTCAGTTCTAGAATTTCCATTTGAGTCTTTTTTGTTTTTACTTCTTATTGAGATTTCCTATTTCCTTGCTGAGATTTTTATTAATTGAAAACATGTTTTGTTTTATTTCATTGAGACAGTTGTAATAGCTGTTTTGAAGTCTTTGTCTATTCTAGTATTTGACGCATTAACAGGTTAGACTTCAGTTTGAACTAAAATGGGTTCCATTTTCTTGATTTTTTTTTTTTTTTAAGATTAGAAAATGTAGTTTATGGCCGAACTCGGTGGCTTAGCCTGTAATCCAGCACTTTGGGAGACCGAGGCAAGTGGACTGAACCTGCAGGTTTGAGACCAGCTCAGGCAACTTGGTGAGACCTCATCTCTACAATAAATAAAAAATTAGCCGGATGTGGTAGTGTGCACCTGTAGTTCCAGCTACTTGGAAGGCTGAGGCAGAAGCCCAGCAGGTCAACGCTGGGGTGCTATGAGCCTGCCACTGCACTCCAGCCTGGGCGACAGAGTGAGACTCCAACTCAAAAAAAAAAAAAGAAAATGTAGTTTATTTAAAAAGTAAATTAGCCCGGGCTCGGTGGCTTAGCCTGTAATCCCGCGCCTTGGGAGGCTGAGGTAAGTGGATGGCCTGAGCCGCGGGTTCGAGACCTGCCTGGGCAACTTGGTGAGATCTTATCCCTACAATAAATCAAAAAACTTAGCCGGGCATGGTAGCGTGCACCTGTAGTTTCGGCTACTTGGAAGGCTGAGGCGGAAGGATCACTGGAGCCCAGCAGGTCGAGGCTGTGGTGGCCGGTTGCGGCTACTGAACTCCAGTCTGGGCGACAAAGTGAGACTCCAACTCAAAAAAAAAAAAAAAAGTAAATTAGAAGCTGGGCTTGGTGGCTCAGCCTGTAATCCTGCGCTTTGGGAGAGTGAGGTGAGTGGATTGCCTGAGCCCACAGATTCAAGACCCGCCTGGACAAGTTGGCAAGACTTCATCTCCACAATAAAGCAAAAAATTAGCCGGGTGTGGTAGCGCACACCTGTAGTTCCAGCTACTCGGAAGGCTGAGGTGGAAGAATCGCCAGAGCCCAGCAGGTCGAGGCTGCGGTGGCTGGGAGCGGCCACTGCACTCCAGTCTGGGTGACAGAGTGAGACTCCAACTCAAAAAAATAAATAAATAAAAATAAATTTAAAAAGTAAATTAGAGCGAAAGAGAAAAAGGAGATTTACCTACCCAAAGTAAGGAAGGGGGTCAAAGCTTAAAACATGGTGAGGGCCATAGCTTAAAGAACGCGTGACCACACCAGAGTCTAGTCAGGCAATGGCCCCATTTTCTTGATTCTTTATGTGGCAGTAATTCTGGATTGCATACTGGGCAGTATAATTGTCAAATTGTGGAAATTTTAGATTCTTTTATTTTTCTCTGATGATTGTTGTTTATTAGATAATTTTCTTGGTTGGATTTGAACTACAAATGTTGTTCTTGCACGGGAGCTCCAGTCTCTTAGATCTTTTGTCTTCAGTGAACTGCTTTGGGTCTATCCCAGGCATGAGTGGCTCAAGGGTCAGAGTCTTGACTGCACAGCGTTTGGAGATCTCCCCCTCTCTTTTCCTTCTAGGATTACTTCACTCCCTAGCATTCATAGTTTCCTGGCTTCACTTCTCGATTCCCCAAGCCAAAAATACTGTGAGTTTTTCTATGCATGTCCCTGCCATGTCTGTGCATGACATGTCATAGCATCCAAAGACACAAATTTGTTAAAGGCAGTAATTTAGAAACACACAACCATAAATAAAATAATCACAGGGACTTAACTTAAAAAAGGAGCATTTCATTAAAATGATTTCTGAATATGCCAGAAAATTCAGATTGTCAATGAAATATTTTGATTATAAGAAGTAATGGAATCTGTTATCTGGGGGTGGAATTACTTGGTCATTTTACAGAAAGAATATTTATATTTTGCTTTTTGTATATTATTCACGTAACAATTTGCAGTAAAATATTTATCTGTCTTTTCCCTCTTGAATGAATTTATTATCATTGAGCCAACAATGATAATAAATTTTTTTTTAAGTCAGAGTCTTACTGTTGCCCAGGCTGGAGTGCAGTGACTTGCTCACAGCCACCGCTGCCTTGACCAGCTGGGCTTAGGTGATCCTTCCACCTCAGTCTTCCAAGTAGCTGGAACTATAGGTACAAGCCACCACACATGGCTAATTTTTTGATTTATTGTAGAGATGAGGTCTCGCCAGGTGACCCAGGCTGATCTCGAACCCCTGAGCTCAGGCAGTCTTCGTGCCTCTGCCTCCCAAAGTGCTGGGATTACATGTGTGAGCCACTGTGCCCAGCTTAGAATTCTCAAACACAATTATTTTTTCAGCTTCATCATCTATAGGCGTTATATATCCAGATAAGCAGAGTTGATTTTCTTCAGACCTGTTACATTTATCATTCATAGTTTACTTTCTTTTTTTTTTTTTTTTTTTGAGTTGGGGTCTCACTCTGTCACCCAGACTGGAGTGTAGTGGCCGCTCCCGGCCACCGCAGCCTCGACCTGCTGGGCTCCGGCAATCCTTCCGCCTCAGCCTTCCAAGTAGCTGGAATTACAGGCGCGCGCTACCACGCCCGGCTAATTTTTTTTTTTATTTATTGTAGAGATGAGGTCTCGCTTGCCCAGGCGGGTCTCGAACCCGCGGGCTCAGGCAATCCACTCACCT
>CAUYQG010223427.1:0-17808 GCA_963574415.1 Tarsius wallacei | reverse complement strand
CTGATTACAATCTCTTAACAAAATGGCTACTCTAAAATCTTATATTCTATATATCTATACTAAACTTAAACCTATGATTCTAATGCAAAAAAGCTTGTAATATGTATTGAGGCTCTCGAAAGTGACCTGAGTTGGAATTACGCTTATGTAATGGCCAAACCCGCAGTCTGTGTGAAACAGAAACAGTGAGCTTTCACAGTTAACCATGCCTGCTGTAGTTTCAGAGCCTCATGCTTAGATCATCAGAGTTATTCCTGGTTAAATATGCTAAATATTAGAGGGGAAGGTAATGGTGTCAACAGCTGCCGAACACATTCTAGCGGTCTCGGGGTCCACGGCCCTCCCTGATTTCTAGGGTTCAGTGGGCCCCTGTGGCCGGCTACCAACAGTTGCCATGAACAAAGGGGTTAGAAGCTTAGCTCCATTATTCCCATAAATCCCTGGTAGAAACATGCTTCAGCCAGATGGCTTCCTTATTTATTCCAGTTGCCACCCATTTCCCCCACCATCTCTAGGGTATTAGACAGTCGGTGACTCAGAGAACAGTTCAGTTGGATTTACACTAAGCTCTGATGATAGAGGTGAAAGGTGTTCACCCAATCCAACATTTTAAATGGTGCACATCCACATTCCACATCCCAGGGTTCCTGTGACTTAGCATGCAAACAAATGATCATGATTCCAGTTCTAGTATTAATGGCCATTTTGAAGAGAAGGGGAAATAAAGCAGCCTCATGAGATACAGAAAAAAATATAGATACCTGGACTGTGAGAGAATAAATTGGAATGTAAAACAAGTAAATTCACAAAATAATTCTATTATAAATAGCAAGCGACAAATGGTACATAAAGAAAATAGTATAAGAAATCAGGAAGCAAGGGGGATTTAAGCACCCATAGAGGTGACACAGGAACAAAAAGCTTGTGGGTATTTGAATGCGATAGTCATTATAAAGAATTGCAAACTGTCTTGTAGTGTGATCCTAATATGGGAGCCACATTCTTTATTAAGTTTTTTATGACAAAGGTCTGACAAGATGTTTACTAAGATTTTTAACTCAGAGATCAGATGAAGCTGATTGGGTCAGAGAGCTCAAGAATACTTTCATAGGCAGGGGTAGGGGGATTTCCACTTGCTCCTTGAAGGATGGAAAGGCTGATACAGACAAAGAATCATGTGGTAGAATGAGTAAAATTGTGGAAGTTGAAAGCACAAAAAGTATTAGTGGTAGCATGATAATAACTGGCACTGACTGAGTGCTTACTGCCTGTGAACAAGAAAGTGAGCACTACACATGGATAAAACCACTTACGTTTTCAACTCAGTGAGGTGGGTTCTTTAGCCTCTTTTTATGTACGTGAACATTGAGACAACATGAGGTTGAGTAACTTGTCGAATGTTGGAATTGCGACGGAAATTCCCAACTTACCAACTATGCTATATTTCCTTTGATGAACTGAACAGAAAGGAAGATTTTTGTAAGAGACACTCTGGGAGTAAGAATGAAAAGCTAGAGTGAAGTCAGTCACTGGGAGAACTGCACAAACCAGGCTAAAGAGTTTGGGAAATATCAAAAGATATAAACTCTGCTTTCATGACTCTTCCACTCCTGCTGAGAGAGTTAGTAAACATTGACAAAGACCAAAAACACAATGAATAGCAAAAGCTACACTGCCCACAAGCACCAGGTACAGACCTGGCACAGAAAACAAAAGTGCAGGTTACTCAACTTGAAGTTAAATTTAAAAATAGAGAAAAGCACCTACCCAAGCCTTAGAAGATCTTAAATTTTGAGAGTATTATTCTATACTCTAAACTGACTACAAAGGCATAAAGGTAGCTATGTTCTAAATGCAAACAAGCCACATGAAACTTTTATTTCAGTACCAGTAGATGTTTTCTCAATACCCACTGATTTAAGGCTTATTTTGCTGGAATGTATTAATGTGAGTTTTCACCTCTAACTAGGATGTTCCCTTTCTAATCTTAAATGTTTCAATCTATTTGTTGGAAGAACCAAGATTTATATCCAAGTATAGAAGAGATAATAGTATGCTATAGTGAAAATACAATTCTATTCCTTGGTTGTTCAACATTTCGGATCTTAAACACAAGTAAACACTGTGGATTATCGTACAATACTAGGACCTTTCCATACAACCATACCAAAGGTAATCTTTTATGACATTTCTCATAAAGAGATCAGAGGGGGTGGTGAGCAATCTTGCTCTATGTTTTCTCTCCATTTTAAAAGCATGAATTGCACCCCTATGGAGATAGAAAAAAGAGACATTCTCCAGCCTTTGTTCCGTTTTCCTCATTTTCTCTTAGGGCAATCTTCTCTCACATCTGCCTGCACCTGACCATGGTGGGTTATTCTGGCTGGAAGTTTGTTACAGTAGTTCAAAAACTGAACTGAGAGGGACACATGGCTCCTCTCTGTAGGACTACTTTCAGACAGCCCTCTTGGAATAAGGAGTGTGATTGTCTCTTTTCTTTCGGTGGGTTTTTTTGTTGTTGTTTGCTTTTTATTTTTTCAATGACATCTTGGGGAAAAAAGAAACACTCAAGCTCTAACGTATTGAATTTTGGAAACTCAAAATAGTATGGTGAGAAGATTCGTAATTATACCTATCTCTCAGGGCATAATGACTTAATTAATATACCCTTCATGAGACTTTGCTCTGTGGGAAGCACACAGCTGCACCGGCTGATGGAAATTAAGGTGTCATGAAGTGCAGAACTCTGAGTGCTTTGATTGTGTGTGTGTTTTAAATGTTTAATGCAGTTTTTTTCCTCCTTTTGGTTTAATTTGTGCACAGATACTGGCTCCTCCCTTTCAACAGCCTGTAGCTGATAAACGGTAAGGAGGAAAAATGTACGGAAAGTTGAATCTGCTAGAGTTGCTAATGACAAAAATCAATCAATGCTGGATATCCATGGCTCAAGGCTATTTCTAAACATGCATGTTATTATGTTTGCTCTGTTTTGCTCAATTATTCAACCTAAGAGTATTCCAAAATGTTTTGGAGTTAGATTTTTATTTTCTCTTTAACCATCTGCATGGATTCTTAGGGACCATATATTTCTTCTTCTTTCTTTTTTTTTTTTTGGTTTTGAGAACTCATATGAGTTCATCATTCCTTCCCTTTAAAAAAGGTGACTCAGCCGGGCTCGGTGGCTCAGCCTGTAATCCCGCGTCTTGGGATGCTGAGGTGAGCGGATTGCCTGAGCCCGCAGGTTTGAGACCCGTCTGGGCAGGCAAAACCTCTTCTCTACAATAAATCAAAAATTAGCTGGGTGTGGTAACGCGCGCCTGTAGTTCCGGCTACTCGGAAGGTTGAGGCGGGAGGATCGCCGGAGCCCAGCGGGTCAAGGCTGCGGTGGCCGGAGCAGCCACTGCACTCCAGTCTGGGCAATGGAGCGAGACGCCAACTCCAAAAAAAAAAAAAAAAAAAAAAGTGACTCAATTACATTTCCCTTGGAAGTGCCTTTTGTTTATTAGAAGTGAGAGGGCTGCTTGAGCTCTTTGAACTTCCAGACGGAAAAATGCAAATGTCTACAGTGTTTAACCAGATGCTTGACTATTTCCAGTGGAAAGGAGTTGAGTTGAAGTAGCCCTATGAAGGCTGATGCCGCATTTAAGTATGTACTGTATGTTCTAGAACTCTCTCTCTCTCTCATTCTCTTTTTGGCTTTCTCTTGTTTATGTTCTCTCTCTCTCTCATAAAAACTTGTAGAATGAGTGAATCTATATTTGTATGAATGACTTTTGCCTTATGTAAGGCAAAAATTATGCAAAATATATGTGCGGGGAACCTGGGTGACAAGGAGTCAGGAAAAGTCTAATCTGGTAAGATGGAAAGAAGAGTGGTCAAATAAAAATCATGTAAAACAAAGGTCAAGTCATGACAAGTTAACAATGACAGTAAAGAGGAGGGTCAAAAGAGAATTTTGTTGACTTGTTGGTGGTGGTGATGGTGGATTTTTATTTTATTTTGATTAGAAGCTAAAGAAGGTCAAACATTTCAGTTACGTCACATTCGTCTTTTTTTTTTCCACCAAGAGAATGATGGCGGACACAGAACAAAATGAACACGAATGACTTCCCACTCAAATTCATGAGGATCAGCAAAAGACATTTTCAGTGATTTGAACAATGTCATATCAAAAATCCATAAGAAGCCTATTCACAAGCTTAAAATAAAAATATATGAATACACCTAAAACTTTCTGAAACATCGTAGACTCCTAAAGAGGCTCCAAGCATATGAATAATCATCCATTGAGTCATAAAGTTTACAAAAGATTAAATGTAAAGTCTAGAAGTAGCAATTGATAAACTTGACACTGAGGCACTGCATGCACTCAGGAGCCAGAATGCTGGTGTTGAAATCACAACTCTGCCAGTTACTAGCTATGTAACTGAGAGTACTGTGAGCTGTGACCTCCCCGGTGGCACAAAGGACTTGCCCAAAACTATGCTAAGAGGACTGGTCAAACTTTAGCCTGGCTTCCACCTGCACTTGGCCATGACTCTGAAGGTGACCCCCACCCCCCGTATTGTCTTTTCTCAATAAAATGCAACACTGCCAACCATAAAATCTACCTTGTACAACCCATTTGCTACACTGTTTTGAGTATTTATGTACTTACTCCCTCTCCTGTAACTTTGTCTCCCAATCCTTCTTTATGGCTCCCTATAACCCTCCAACTTTATTCTGGCTTGACCTTTTTCACCCCCTCATAGCCTTTATGTTCCTGTGCTGTTATCTCTTAAAAAACTTCAGTTACTTTTATCTTAGTTGGAATTGAGCTCAGTTTACGCTGGAGTCTCTCTTCCTTACTGGTATATCATAAATAAAGTCTGTCTTGCCACATTTAACAAGTGTGCTGTTTGTCCTTGGCAGATTTTTTTTTAATGTCTCAGTTTCCTGCCTCTAAAATGTTGATGCTTTCAGTACCTTTCTGCCAGGCTTGTCATAAACATTAAATGAATAAATATTTGTAATGTGCCATATGTGTTTATTAAAATCAACTTAAAAATTTTCAGTAAATTCATGGTAACCCTAGCAATATAGAGATTTAAACACTAATACGACTTGTTGGTAAAGATCTCACGTTGGTTTGTCGTGATCTGTTGGCCCCACTCTACTGTTTGAATGTCTTAATTTAATGTCAAGTGTATTTACCTTTCTTCTCCATTACTCACTCTGACATCTCCCTGTTATCCTCATTTCTGCTCCTCTGTGATACAGCAACATTATGTGTAATACTTGTTGTCTTGTTCAGTGTATCTTTCTCTACAAAATCTCACATATCTTTCCTCTTTGGTACCAACCATTTTGATGATAACTCTGTTATAATACTACTCAACACAGTGTTATTTACCTTTTTCTTCTGATATCCTTGTATTTCAAGGACATTTAAACTGTCGCTGTCCAGTTTATAAAGTATGTTTATACATATTAGTTCATTCTTATAATTCTGAGAAAATGTTGTGGGTTTACAATTTAATATATAAAGAAACAAAATCTTAAATAGTAAAGAGCAGACTGAGTTCAGTTTGCTTGCAAGTGATGAGGCCAGAACTTCCAGTTGTTGACTTCATCCAGTAGAAATATGACTTCTCTAATTTTTGGATGAGTGCTTAGGGGCCGATTACTTGGAGCCCATGTAAAGTGGGATCATGATATAGACTTCAGAGTACTATTGTGACACCCCCAATCACGACACATAAAATACCTTGACAAGTGTTTATCTCATAGAAAACACTTAAAAAATGCTTTCTCCCTCCTTCTTTTGTGGACAAAACTGAATGGTGTCTTTAAATCACCACTAAAATAAACATTCAGAAACAACAAAAAGTTCAAGCTAAATGAAACAGAAAGAGTTTGCTAATTTCAACTGAAAATTGCCCACGTGGATTAGTGCATGGCTTAAAAATTGGGCATGCCTTTCGTTACTAGAGTACAGAGTTTCATGGTGCACTACTGAGTCCCCACACAATCAAGAAATCCTTGAGTATTCTCCATTTCACTTTGTAAGAGAAGAGAAATACAGGATTGAATGGGACTGGCTAACTACTGTATTAAACAATCAGGAAATTCCGGTTGTGATTTCCAGAATGACAAGTTTTGGGGTTTGTTTTTTTTTTAAGGAACTTGAGGAAGAAGGATTTTAATTCAGTTCAACTTCCAATAATTAAAGATAATAGTAATTCCACTGACGAAAATTTTAAATACTTTCTGCTAAAGATTTTATATTCGCAAACATATTTTATCATCACAAAAATAAATAGAGGTGGTCATTAATATTATACTATTTCCACTGCCAGGTAGCCAGTAAATGGCAAAATAAAAGTGTGGATGTAAGACTGCATCTAAGGAACACATTCTCAATGCTCTCTATTGAAAAATACATTGTAGTATCTATGGTGAAATTCTGGAAGGGACTTGAGGAGAGTAAAGACCTAAAACAAAAAGTCACCAAGGAATCAGAGAATGGATTTATGAGTAAACTTCTAACTTTAATCTAAGAACTACCCATAAATTTGGAATAATAAATAAAAAGTTAAAAATTCCAATTTAAATTTCTGTAACCTCAGATACATCTAAGCCAGCAAAGCATAGCTAGGGAACCGAGATGTTAGACCTCAACAAAGCGGTAACCCTACAATTAGTTTCTGAAAATTTGGAATCTCAATGTCCACAGAAGACAGCTTGCTAGTAAAGATCACTCGATAATTTGTGTAGTTTGCAAAAGAAACTGTTTTCTTCTGCTTTTCAACTCCATTCATCTGTATTGTGTAAACACCATATACTTCTCTGCAACATCTGTTTTAAAATCTTTCAAATAGATCTTTTAGGAATTGCCACACTGTTTTCCGCAGAGCTTGTACTAGCTGACACTCCCACCAACAGTGTAGAAGAGTTCCATTTTCCCCACATCCTCTCCAGCTTTTGTTTTTTTGAGTTGTTGATGATGGCCATCCTGACTGGCGCTAGGAGGTATTTCAGTGTGGTTTTAATTTGCATTTCTTTGATGACTAGTGAGGTTAAACATTTTTTCATGTATCTGTTGGCTGCTCATACGTCTTCTTTTGAGAACTGTCTATTCATATCTTTTGCCCACTTTGTAATGGGGCTGTTTGTTTTTTTCTTTTCAGCATGTTTGAGGTCCTTGTGGATCCTAGATGTTAGGCCTTTGTCAGAGATAGAGTTGGCAAATATTTTTTCCCAGTGGTTTCTTTGGCTTTTCAGAAGCTTGTCAGTTTGATGAGGTCCCACTTGTCTATCTTATCTCTTATGGCATGGGCACTTCGGGTTTTGTTCAGGAATCGGTTGCCTATTCCAATTTCCATAAGGGTGTCTCCTGCATTTTCTAAGGTTCTTACAGTTTGAGCTTTTACATGTAGGTCTTTTATCCAATTAGATTTTATTTTTGTGTATGGATATAGGTAGGGGTCTTGTTTTAATCTTCTTCATGGGGTCAGTCAGTTTTCCCAGCAACATTTACTGAATAGGTTGTCCTAGTCTCCTAAAGTGAATGCTTTGTCCAAGATGATTTGGTTGAGAAATTGAGATTTTGCTTCTGGAATCTCTATCCTGTTCCATTGGTCTACACGCCTTTTCTTATACCAATACCAGGCTGTTTTGATTGTTGTGGTTTTATATTACAGTTTAAAGTCTGGGAGTGTGATATCTCCCACTTTGTTTTGTTGTTGTTGTTGTTTGTTTGTTTTTTGGTTTTTTTGCTGAGGGTTGTTTTGGCTATTCATGGTCATTTATGTTTCCATATGAATTTCTGTATTGTCATTAATATACCCAGAGGAACTCAAATCACCCTACGAAAAAGATACCTGCACACACATGTTTATTGCAGCATTATTCACAATAGCAAAAACATAGAACCATCCGTGCTGTCCATCTAAAGAGGATTGGATTTAAAAAATGGAAATGATGGAATATTATGCAGCTATAAAGAAGGACAAAATTATGAAATTCACGACAACTTGGATGGGCTTAGAGTCTATAATACTGGGTGATCTATCACAGAAACAAAGAACTGAGTCCCATGTGGTCTCGCTCATAAGTGGACCTTGAACAATTATCATAATGCTGTAAGAAAAGGATTGGCAGTAGTGGGAAACTGCCAAGAGAGGTGGGGGCACACCTCATTAACAAGCGTGCCTGCACAATAAACGTTTGTCTACCTAACCCTGAATTGTACGCCACATCTTTAAAATAAAAAATAAAAAACAAATCTTTCAAATAACATGAAAACCTAAATAAAGAGAATGTTGGCTGTTACAGTATAATGATGACAGTTGTTCGTGAATAATCGAAAATAAATTTTCATAGTATTGACCTAGATACACTGATGAACCCAGTATTTTTACTACCAATAAATATATATTAAACAAAAATTAGGAAAATTGCAGAGAGAACTCTTATTTTGACTTATTAAGGATGCAGAGGAGTGCAGTACTTACAAGCACAGCCTTACAGCAACACAGACCTTGATTTGAAGACTCCTTCAAGTACTCTTAGCATGAACTTGAGCACATCACTATGTCTTTACCTCAGCAGCATCTAGATATGTGAGGTGCTGATGGCCAGATCGCAGGACTTCTCTAAAGGTTAAAGCAGATAACACAGTTGCTGTCTTTGATACTCACTACATGATAGATATTATTATATAGTGACCTTACACATAAAGCATACAATAAAATATTCAGATCATAAGCACTAATTAATAACTGTTAACAGCCCAGCTGATAGTACAAGTCACAGTGTTTTCTAAAGAATTTTGTAACGTATTTGAAAAACTGAGACTTATAAACCTAAAATAATCTGTTATTTACTTTAAAATTCACATAAGCAATAGAGGTCAATTCATCACATTTACATAACTATAGCTCTTGTTGTGGAACTGCACAGGCATATTGAAGAAGAAGTGATGTGCAATAGATTTCCAAACTTTAGCAAAAAGAAGGAAACTTATTTGCTATTAAAATGACCTAGTGTGTTTGGAGTCCAAGAAACTCTGGAGAATTGAGCCAGCTCTGCAGATTAAATGACAAACCAGGATTCTGTTTCCCAGCAGGAGATATGCCCTTGGTTTCAGTAGACTATGAGTGTCCAAGTGTCTGGTAGAGAGAGAATTTATAAATTGAAGAGGTTCTCTTGGCACATGGCTCTGCAGATATGTATTGGCAAAAAGAGGATAGATGCTGACTGGATACCAAGAAACCCTGTGAGATGGCAGTTCCCATGGTGAAATCCACCATCTGCTGGACCGCAGTCCTACAGGCTCTGGAACTCAGACTTGTCAACACCCCTGTTTGATGGGATGTTTAGATGCCAGTTCATGCTAACAAAGCTCATGAGACCAATGTTTAAGATTATGATGCCAACCAAATAATTCACAATAAACAGAAACACAATTGCAAACCATGTTGGCATACTGCATAAAAGACCAAAACATTCTTTTCCTAGTCGGGGATTGCACTTACGGGAAGATGAATGGTATTTGATAAATCAATATCCATTTTCCCCACTTATTTAGATATTCAAAACCCTAAATTCCAGCTTTACATGTGACCATTCAGGTAATAACTTTTGTGACCATATATTAAATGCACATATATTGTGCAGTGGGCCATGTAATAAAGATCTTACCAATACTCCTAGGATTAGACTTTATGAGTGACTTCTGAGAAAGGAGTTATATAATGCAATGCTATGTGACCTACTTTGCTCCCAGAGATTTAGGCCACATACCAAGACTGTCAGAGAAACAATTTCAAAGAATTCTGGAATCCTAACACATGGAAACTTATATTAGCCCTACACTGTTTTGGCTTGGACTGCTTTAATGGAGAGAGAACTAAGCATCTATCCTTTAAGCTATGGGTATTTTTTGTTTTGTTACAAATAAGCAAAAACGTTTTCTATCAAATAACTGGACTGACACCATTCCAAGTTCTTGAAGTGATGAACTCCTGTCCAATCCATATAACATCTGCACCAATTGTAAGTGCAATGGAAGTTGAAAGAAGTTTGCAGTCAGTGAGTTTTGGAGGGATTAGAGAGATATCTATAGAAAGATTTGGCAAGAAAGGGCCATGCTGAGCCAAGGCCAAAGGAAATGAGTTGGCATACAGCAAGAACAGTGTGGAACTTGAACTTGTTATGTCTGAAGCATAAGGCTGATTTAGAAGAGACAGTCAGATAAATGAGGGAAGAACATGCTGATTATTAGCTAGACATTTTGATTTACTAAAGCAGGTTTTTTTTCATAATTCTGAGAGACTTCTAGAAAGCATGTGCAATGAAAAAATTGAGACATCCCATTAGAGATTCTCTAGATTCTTATGACATATTTCATTTATACGTTGTCCTATTTATTATTTTGTTGCTTCTAAGAAATAAATCCAGACAGCATCTAGAAGCACAAAAGACTGTGACAGGGATATAGAATATAACGTCTCTGTTCCTTTAAGCACCTAAGAGGAAAACTGTTACATAAATTCCATCAAATAAAGCATGTATGTGCAAGCTTCATGCTCGAAGTTTGGAGATGATTCATAATTTCAGATAGCTCCATCCTGCCAATTGTCTGAAATAAAATTCTGTTTCTCCACTGACGATTAATCATATTCAAAAATAGAAGAGCTTGGTACAATGGGTAAAAATAGGAAGAGAAAATGAAGAATACAAGGGTCATAGATAAAAATGTAATTTTTGTAGGAAAATTAGGTACTTCCCCTGTTAGGTTTTTTTTAAAATATTATTTTTAGTAGTCCTCTAAAGCAAAGCCATCTGGATTAGAAAGACTTAGATTTTCTATGTCTCTGTCTTTTTCAAGTCAGTACCTCATGATGTGGTTAGTTTATGTGTTCAACCAAGTCGCAACTTAATCTGTTTAATCTGTTTATACCAGAGAATGATAAGCTCAGGAAGAGTACGTTTGTTTTTTCACTTCTCTTTCTCTTTAACTAATTGCTTCAGGATCACTTCACAAGGGAAATACTGCCTCTGTTTCATATACACAGGATTTTCTATATTTGATGTCTATTTAAAAGTGCTTAATGAAGACAAAACATTTACTTGACTATATGCTAAATCTAGACTAATTACTTTAATCAGATGACATCATCTAGTCTCATTTAATCCTTGTGAGTTATTAGTCCCCTAATTACTTAAATAATTTTCCCAGAATCTCATAGTTGGAATGTGACAGTGTTAGACTACATGCTCAGTGTGTCTGATCCCAAAGTCTATATTCTCTAACTCTGTTAAGTCCATAGTTTAGGGGCCACAAACTTCTTTCCACCATAAAATGGGTTACTGGAAACAAGAATCTTTAGTCACTTGCAGGTTAATGATGCTTATATGACTTTTCACTTCCCATCTTATTAGGGGTTACAGACAGACAGCTATGAAAGATATTGGAAGCCACTGCAGGAGACTTTGAGCTTGAATGATATTATCTAACCTTTATTTAATCAGAATCATTCTGGCTGCTGGTTTGAGAATAGACTTGAGAGGGATCAGCATAGAGACAGGAACATGAGGCTACTTGAGCTACAAAGCATCTTCTTTGATGTTTAACAAACAGCAGTAGAGGCAGTGAGAAGTGATAAGAATAAGACTATATTTTGAAAGTAAATAAAATTTCCCAAGAACTAGATTTTGGGTATGAGAGAAAAAGTAGTAAAGAAAAAATTAAGCATTAGGCCTTGGTAGGCAGGAGGCTGCCATGAACTAGAATGGAGAAGGCTTCAGGAAGAACAAGGTAGTGGATGCATGAGGGTCAAGGTGAATCAGGGATTCAGTTTTGAATAGGTTGCATTTTTTTTTTAGATTAGAAAAATATAGTTTGTTTAGGAAGTAAATTAGAGAGAGAGAGAGAGAGAGAAGAGATTCACCTCCCCCAAAGTAGGGGAGATGACCAAAGCCAGGAAACATGGCCTAGGCATAGCTTAGCAAGGTGATGGCCACATGGCCTGGCGATGGCCCAGCAATGGCCTAGCTATGGCCTGAATAGGTGTCATTTGAGATATGATCTGCACATGCAAATGTAGATGTTGAGTGGGAAGGTAGCTATACAGTCTGAAGTTCAGGAAAATTATCTAGGATAGTTATATAAATTGGGAGTTTATATATAAGACAGGATCCAAAGCCAGGGGCCAAATGAGAACATTTAAAGTGTGAATGCAGTTAAAAATGAAAAGAGAACCCATGACTAAAGTTTTAGGCACACCAGCATAAGGATGTTGTGGAGAACAGGAGGAAGTAGCAAAGGAAACAGCTGTGGGATATACTGTATACAAGATAAAGTTTCACTTAAGGAATTTTATATTGCTAGCATCCACTTTTGACAAACACGTGCTCTAAGCAAACTTTATTTTGTCGGTGAGATATAACTGCTATGTTCAATTATCTATTATTTCAAGCAACAATAATTAATAGCTAGTCAATGCCAGATATCATCCTATATAGTGACAAAATAAAGATAATTTTTAAAAATCTCTAACCTCAAATAATTTAGTCCAGAAGAGAAAGAGCAATCAGACAGGAGAAGGAAATCAGGGGTGTCCAATTAGGAAGAGAGGAGGTCAAGTTATCCCTCTTTGCAGACGACATGATTCTATACCTCGAAAACCCAATGGAATCTGTCAAAAACCTCCTTGCACTGATAAAGGACTTTGGCAAAGTCTCAGAGTATAGAACAAATGTGCAAAAGACAGCCATATCCCTAAAAAACAACAGTAAACAAACATAAATTCAAATTAAAAAGCACAATCCCATTCTCAATAGCTATCAAAAAAAAAGAAGAAAGAAATACATTGGCATCTTCCTAACCAGAGATGTGAAAGACCTTTACAATAAAACCACAAAACGCTGCTCAAAAAAATAAAAGATGACACAAACAAATGGAAAAATATTCCATGCTCATGGATTGGAAGAATCAACACTGTTAAGATGTCCACTCTACCCAAGGCAATCAACGGATTCAAAGCAATACTCAATAAATTACCAGCAGCATCCTTCTCAGACCTGGAAACTACAATACAGGAAATCATATGGAAACATAAATGACCACGAATAGCCCAAATAATCCTCAGCAAAAACAAACAAACAAACAAAAGAACGAGAGGTTTCACACTCCCAGACTTTAAACTTTATTATAAAGCTACAATAATCAAAACTGGCATAAGAACAGTCATATAGACCAACGGAACAGGATAAAGATTCTGGAAGCAAGGCCTCAATTTCTCAGCCAACTCATCTTCGACAAAGCCTCCATCACCAATCGCTGGGGAGAGGAGGACCTGTTCAGTAAATGGTGCTGGGAAAACTGGCTGACCACAGGCTATCACTGTACATAAAAATCAACTCTAAATGGATCAAAGACCTAAACATAAAACCTCAAACTATAAGAACCTTAGAAAACGCAGGAGACACCCTTATGGAAATTGGAACTGGCAACCAATTCCTGAACAAAACCCCAAGTGCCCAGGCCATAAGAGATAAGATAGACAAATGGGACCTCATCAAACTGATAAGCTTCTGAAAAGCCAAAGAAATCATCAAGAGAGCAAGGAGAGAGCCCACAGAATGAGCAAAAATATTTTCCAACTGCATATCTGACAAAGGCCTAACATCTAGGATCTACAAGGAGCTCAAATGTACCGAAAAGAAAAAACAAAAACAAAAAACAGTCCCCATTACAAAATGTGCAAAAGGTATGAATAGACATTTCTGAAAAGAAGACACACGAGCAGCCAACAGATACATGAAAAAATGATCAGTCTCACCAGTCATCAAAGAAATATAAATTAAAACCACACTGAGATACCTCCCAACTCCAGTCAGGATGACCATCATAACTCAAAAAAACAACAGGTACTGGAGTGGATGAGGGGAAAACAGAACACTTCTACACTGTTGGTGGTAGTGTACACTAGTACAACCTCTGTGGAAAACAACGTGGCGATTCCTAAAAGATTTAACAATTGACCTTCCATACCACCCCGCAATTCCCACTGGGAATATACCCAGAGGAACTCAAATCACTCTATGAAAAAGATACCTACACATGCATGTTTATTGCAGCATTGTTCAAAATAGCAGAAACATGGAACCAACCGTGCTGTTCATTGAAAGAGGACAGGTTAAAAACAATGTGGTATATATTACACAGCCATCAGAAAAAATTATGAACATCACAGCAACTTGGATGGACTTAGAGTCTGTAATACTGAGTGATCTATCACAGAAACAAAGAACTGGGTATCACGTGTTCTCACTCATAAGCAGACCTTGAACAATTATCATAATACTATAAGAAAAGGATTTGCAGTAGCGGGAAACTGCCGGGAGAGGGGTGGGGAAGCAGGATTGGCAGTAATGGGAATCTGCCTGGGGAAGAGGGTGCACACCTCACCAACAAGGGTACCTGCATAATGAACATTTGTATACCTAACCCTGAATTGTACCCACATCTTTAAAATAAAATTTAAAAATTTAAATAAATAAAAATAAATTAATAATAATAATAATAATAGAGGAAGTTCACTTAAGGAGGGAAAAGGCACTATTAGTCCCATCTGTAGATATAGGAATAAGGGACAATATTCTGGAAGCTAGCCAACTTACAATAATATGGGTACAGTTTTAACTTAGACCAAAATAATAAAGCTCCACATTGGGTGATAGACATTGTTTCTTAAGAATCTTAATTCATGTTTGTAAATCTGAACTGCCATATTGGATAGTTAAGTACCATTGACTCTCATCCAATACAATGCCTGCCTTTCCTCAGTTCAGTTCCCAACTCAGGAATTGCAAAGTTTCTTCCACCATTCAAATCAAGTAAAAATGCTTCTTTCCAGCATTTAAGGATGTCTGCAGTTCATCATAGGATCAAAGAAATGCATGCAAGGAAGAGAAATAAAGAGGCATCTAGCACAACCTGAGTTGCATAATCTTAGTATCTTGAGTGTTTAACAGTTTGACAATAGTAGGGCTGCGATAAATGAGTATTGGTTGTTGAATGTCTAGTGGCATTATCCCTCCTCCTCTCAGAAATAACTCACAACAGAAAGAATGAGAATGAGAATAAGAAATGCAAACTCTAATATTGACAAGCCAGATGATATCTGAAACCCTGAGCCACCATACAGGAGGAACAGCCACCAAAGTAATTATGTTCAAACAAGAATGAGGAAAGATACAGAGAGATAATGCTTCCAGTTACATAGTACAAGCAACAGTACACCATACCCTGAGGGGAACCAGAAACTCTTATTGGGAATACTGGGTATGTTCTGGTTGGGTGTCAACGAGCATGTCCTTGGACCTAGTAAGCCACAGGAAGGAGCAGGGTTGGGAAGCTAAATGAAGAATCACACCAATGTGCCATAATTGCAAGAAAGTTCCCCCTTTTAAGACATGATAGAGAAGAGAGAGTCTGTACTGGTGTCTTGCTATAGCAGTTGATCTCTATTGTCTTGGAGAAATGAAAGCAAAGTCAAGTTATACTCACAACCCTGGGTCATAAGGAAACCCACTGTGAGCCAAGTCAATGTCCAGCTAGCCCATATACTGCCCTGGTTCCCACATCATACAAATTCCAATGAATAGTAAATACAGAAAGAACTCATCTCTTTAAAAAATGAGTAATACAAATATATATGTCAACTCAGAAAGTATCTGTATAGATGTACCAAAAGGAAAGGAGAAAAGAAGGACAGGAACAAGAAAAACAAGTGGAATATGGATATTCACACACCAGATAAATGTTCCATAGATAAGATTCAAAACATTTTTTATAAAACAAATTGTATAAATAAACAAAGTTCCAGTGGCCTTTAGAGAAACAGGAAAGCCCTAAGGATTTAAAATTTTTAATACACATGTTGCCAGAATTTTTTTTTTTTTTGAGTTGGAGTCCCTCTCTGTTTCCCAAGCTAGAGTGCAGTGGCATGTTCACAGCCCCCCCAGCGTTGACCTGTTTTGCTCTGGCAATCCTTTCACCTCAGCCTTCCAAGGAGCCAGAACTACAGGCGTGCGCTACCACATCCAGCTAATTTTTTATTCATTGTAGAGACAAGGTCTCGCCAGGTTGCCAGAGCTGTTCTCAACCCCACTGGCTCAGGCAATCCACTTGCCACCCAAAGTGCTGGAATTACTGGCTGAGTCACTGAGCCTGACTACCAGGAATTTTTTAAGTGAAACTTAATAAAGCAATTGCTCAATAAAACAAAAACCCAAAGCAGAGTGCTAAAAGGGCTCAGAGAAGGTGAGACCACAGAAAGAATTTTTTTTAAACTGTCTTCAGGAGAGAAGTAGATGAGAAATAAAAAGCCACTAGGAAAATGAAGGTCATATTGGGACAACACAAAGGAAATTAGACATGGCTGAAATTTTATTAAAATATGGACACATTTATTAAAATATGAAAATAGAGTAACAGAGTGGGATTCCACCTCAAAAAAAAAACTAGAAATAGATGTAAGAAAAAAGCCAAAGTAAATGGAAATCTACAAAAAATATTAAACAGGATAGAGAGAAAATAAATAGGAAATAATCAGAAAAATCCAACATATGTCAAAACAGTTCCTTAAGAAGAAAACATAATTATTAAAATACTCTTACACTGGCATGTAAATAATATTTAAATACATATGTAAGTCCACAGAAGTTTTTAGAAACAAAAGAAGCCTTGAATGTGTCAATAAAAAAGTAATACGGTGTCTGGAAAATTTCATGCAAAATAGTCCATCGGTACCAAATAAAATTCAAACAAAGTTATTGAACTTCAAAGTTTTTTTTTTTTTAGTTGGAATCCCACTCTGTTACCCAAGCTGGAGTGCAGTGGCACATTCACAGCCACCCCAGTGTTGACCTGCTGGGCTCCTGCGATCCTTCCACCTCAGTCTTCCAAGGAGCCGGAACTACAGCACGCTACCACGCCCAGCTAATTTTTTATTTATTGTAGAGATGAGGTCTCGCCAAGCATTCTCTATGCGAACAGCCAAAAAGACTAAGTCACATTTTAAAAACTCAATACAGAGGTTCCAGGCAAGATGGCGACAGGACAAGTCAAACTACGATCATCTCCGCAAAGGGTGGCTGCTGCAGCAAGTTCAGCACACCACTGCGACCATGGCCTCCGCCTATGTGAAGGGTGACTGCTAAAGCTAGTCCCACGCAATGGGCTGCTGCCACCACCACCGTCGCCTCTGCAGAGGGTGGCTGCTGCAGCCTGTCCCACACACTGTGCCACCACCTCAGCCCTTGGCTACCGGCCCACAGAATTCCCGGCTCCCTCCTCCACCCCAGGCCTTCTGCAGCACGCCCACCTAAAACACCCAGCTGTCTCGCACTCCATGGCAGATCAGCTGGAGCCCAGAGTCTGATCCGTGGAGAGAGAGGATCCAGGAGGGTCAGGGAGGAGGCCCATGCCTGGTAAAGAGGCACCCAAGGCAGCCATTTTCTCTGTCTCAGGAACAGGCAGAGACAGCATTGCCTGCCTAGCTCCAGCTCTGCACAGCTCTGCCCAGCCTCCAAATTGGGACCTACGGTAATCACATGGAATGGGGAGAGAGCGAAACACCTCCCCCATGCTCAATCAGACACAGTCCGGTTGGTTCTGAGAGGTAGACCTAACGAGCAGTAAGCTGACTGAACCCAAATCTGACCCTACCAGCTAGCAATGAGAGCTGGCAATGAGAGCTAGAGATCAGAGCTGAAAGGATGTTGGGCTCAATCTCAGACCAAGCTTGATTCATA
>CAUYQG010223423.1:74-25554 GCA_963574415.1 Tarsius wallacei | reverse complement strand
TTGTTTCTGTGATAGATCACTGAGTATGATAGACTCTAAATCCATCCAAGTTGCTGCGAAGTTCATAATTTTGTCCTTCTTTATACCTGTGTAATATTCCATCATGCATATGTACCACTTTTTAAAATCCAGTCCACTTTTGATGGGCAGCACAGTTGGTTCCATGGTTTTGCTATTGTGAATAATGCTACAATAATTTGAACCAATTCACAAAATGTAGATACAAATCTATAACTGGATTTGTAAATAATTTTTAAAATTGCAAATAACAGAGAAGTGAATGTGGTAGTTGTATTCAAACTCTTGTTTGCATCAGATCAGGCAGTGTACATATTAAAATACAAATGCTAAATCCCCTCCCCCTGTCCAGGACGTCTGACTCATAGGAAGAGAATGGGTCCCGCTTCCTGCACTCATCCAAGGTGATTTTCATACAACTAGGCTAACATGTCCAGGGTAAGGTTTCTAATGCCAAATACCTCTCAACAGAGAATGGCTAAAATAAAGGCTCATCTTCCTAATGGATAGCAAACTACCTCCAGGAAAATTAAACCCACCACCAGTGACATTTAGAGTGTTTTTATTGATTGATCAAAGTCTTCCTCTATTTATACATTTATAAAAATTAGACTTTAAAAGGGAATCACATCTTTTCTAGATAATTTAAAAATAATATTTTCATTTAAAAAGTAATGCATGTTCATTATGGAAAATATATAAAGTAAAAAGAAGAAAAATAAAAATAATTCACATACTACCACCTAGATATAGCAATTATTAATATCTGTCATTCTTTTAAAAATTTTCTTAGAGAAAGAGTCTTGCTCAGTCACCCAGACTAGAGTGCAGTGGTGTGGTCATAGCTCACTGCAGCCTTGAACTCCTGGGGTCAAGTGAGCCTTCTGCTTCAACCTGCCAAATAGCTGAAATTACAAGCAAGTGTCACCATGCCTGGATGGCTAATTTTTTTTTTAAGAGATACAGGGTCTTACCGTGTTGCCTAGGCTAGTGTCAAACCCTTGGGCTCAAGTAATCCTTCCACATCAGTCTCCTAAAGTGCTGGGATTACAGGCGTGCGCCATCACACACAGCCTCCATTCTTTTTTGACAAAATGATTTCAAAATATTATAACTTGTATTTTCAAAGAATTTAAAGAGAACAGAGATGTTTCTGTTTAATACTGTATTGGAAGTACTAAATAAAATATTTTTTAAAAAGAAAATCTAATTTAATATGGAAAAAAAGGAAGTCCTAAGCAATAAGATATATATTCAAAAAGTAGTAAATAATTGAAATGAAGAAGTTAAACTATTTGCAGGTGATGACTATTCTATTTACTTAGACTATCCAAGAGAATCTATGGAGCTAAGGGCCAAGAATAACAAACTGTGAAGAAGAACAAGGCGGTAGGATTTGCCCAACCTGATATGAAGAATTATCGTAAAGCTACAGTAATCAGGCAGCAGGGAAGATACTGCAACAAGACTTTTCATGGACTTCGACAAAGTGACTCTAAAACTTATAAGAATAAGCTAAAGTCCCAAACAGCCAAGACCCTTCTGGTGGAGATGAACCCTACCAGACAGTATTAGAAAGGTACACTAATTAAGGTGCTGTGATACTGGTACAAATATGGACAAACAACCCAATCGAAAAGAATAGGAAGCCCCCAGATATATCCGCCATACATGGAAAAAAATTGATACTTTACAAACCCTGAGAAATAAGCAACAATTGTGCTGGGGCAACAGGCTATCCACACAAAGAAAAACTTAAATCCCTGTCTTAAATCCCATTCTCTAGATGCTCCTGTGCATCTGAAGTACTTCATAATAAAACTTAGAGACTAAATGCATACACTAAGACCTGTTTGTACCTGCAAACTACATGCCACCAATCGTAATTTCATAAATTATTCTCCTTTCCAGGATCCCAAGGAACTATGAGATGACTTAAGTAGCACATGACTTTATTTTAACAACAACTCTTAAAATAATATGGTAATCCTTCTCAAAATACCAATGACATTCCTCACAAAAATAGAAAAAACAGTCCTAAAATCTACTTGGAACCACACAAAATCCCAGATAGCGAAAGCAATCCTGAACAACAAGGAAACAGGCATCATATTACTTGATTTCAAATTATACTTCAAAGCTACAGTAACCCAAACAGCATGATGTTGGCATAAAAAGAGATGCAAAGGTCAGTAGGACAGATTAGAGAACCCAGAAATAAATCCACTTACAGCCAACTCATTTTTGACAAAGCCACCAAGAATATCCTTGGGGAAAAGACAGCTCTTCAACAAATGATGCTGGGAAACTGGATACCCACACGCAGAAGAATGAGACTAGATGCCCATCTCTCACCGTATACAAAAATTAACTCAAAATAGATTGAAGACCTAACTGTGAGACCCGAAACTATGATACTAACACAGGAAAACCCTGGGGAAGTGCTACAAGGACACTGGTGGGTCTGGGCAAAATCGTGTGTCAGAGCTCAGAAGCACAGGCAACCAAAGCAAAGGCAGATGGGTGGCAGCAAGTTGGAAAGCTTCCACAGCAAAGGAGACAGTGCCAGGGTGGGGGACAACCTGAAGAAGGGGAGAAGAGACTTGCAAACCATGCATCTGACAAGGGATTAATAACTGGAGCAAACAAGAAACTCAAACAACTCAATATTGAAAAACCAAGCAATCCAATTCAAAAATGGGCAATGGGCCAGGCACCTGGCAAATGGCTCACGCCTGTCATCCCAGCACTCTGGGAGGCCAAGGTAGTAGGACTACTTGAGCCCAAGAGTTCAAGAACAGCCTGGGCAATACAGCAAGGCCTTGCCTCTACAAAAATAAAAAGAAAATTTAGCCAGACGTGGTAGTGCATGCCTATAACCCCAGCTACTTGGGAGGCTGAGGTGGAAGGATTGCTTGAGCCCAGAAGGTGGAGACTGCAGCGAGCCATGATTGTGCCACTGCATTCTAGCCTGGGTGGCAGAGTGAGACCCTGACTCAAAATCAATCAATAATCCATCAGTAAAACAAACATGGGCAAAAAGCCTGACAGACATGTTCCAAAAGAAGACACACAAATGGCTGTCAGGTATACAGAAAGACAAAAAGCAACAAATGCTGGCAAGAATGTGGAGAAAGAAGAGTGCAGGTCACTGTGGTGGGCACGTAAAACAGCATAGCCATTATGGAGAGCAGTATGGAGGCTCCTCAAAAAATGAATCCCAGAACTACCATGGGATCCAGCAATCCCACCACTAGGTATAGGTCCAAAAGGGGGAATGAGTGCATCCAAGAGACACCTGCACACACATGCTCATCACAGCACCATTCACTGGGGCCAGGATACAGAGTCAAGCTTAGCGTCTACTAGTGCACGAATAGATAAAGAAAATGTGGGCTCTGTATACAGTGGAATATTACCCAGTCATGAAAAGAAAGAAACCCTGTCATCTGCAGCAACACGAATGGAACTGAAGTAACCCAGGCACAGGAAGAAAAACATCACATGTCCTCACTCATACTCAGGAGCTAAAAGCAGGTCTCATGGAGGTAGAGGTAGAATGGTGTATCCAGGGCTGGGGAGGGAGGAGAAGCAGGTGAAGGGGTACAAAAATACAGTCAGGGCTAAGTTCTAGTGTTCAACAGTACAGCAAGAAAATGAGAATGAACAATAAATTGTTGTATATTTCAAAATAGCTAGGAGAATCGTACTGTTCCTAACACAAAGGAAAGACAAATATTTGAGATAAATATCCCAATTACCCTGATTTGATCAGTGCACACTGTATACAGCTGTTAAAATATGACATGTACCCCCAAATATGTACAACTATTATATATTAATAAAAATAATAATTATAATACAATGCTTACCTCATGGATTCTGGCAATTCCACAGAGCAGGGACACTTCTCCTGGAAACTTATCTAAGCCTTGTTTGAAAAGATTCAAAGCACTCACAGGCTGATCCAATGAGATGTAAACCTAAAAGCAACATACAGTTCAATAAAAATACATATTTTAAAAATAATAGTCTTGGGTTTTTTTCTGCTTTTAAATAATAGTATTTGCTATGATAAGTTTATAATTGTTGATTAGTAACAAATTATCTCCTAGATATACAGTAAAAAAATTCAGAAATATGCACAATTCACTCCCAATAACAATGTTATTGTTTTATCACCACATGTTGTATATGAAACTTCATTTCCAATAATATCATTTCCGATAGTATTCATTCACTTATTCCTCTAACAAATGTGTGTCATGGGCTTACTGCTGTCACAGGAACTGAGCAGTAGCTAGATGAGAAAGCATCAGGAAAGAATCTTTGGGATAGAACTGACTGGTGTGTCTACAGACAAGCAGGAAGGAACTAATTAGGAGACAGACGTTGAAGATAGATGCTTGAAGAGGGGACCATGGAACAAGGCCTGAGTGAGAGCAGCTGTAACAGAGTGACTTGGGAGAAGGCCCCACATCAGAGAGCTGAGCAAGTTGGCGCCTAATGGCTTCTACTTAATTAGCAATTAGGACATTAGCATGGATCAACCACGTCCTTAAATCTCTAAAACAGAGAACTGTGATTTTATGTATGAAAACAGGAGATTACGACACTTTTAATCATGGTTTTGGACCCACTTTCTAAACAGCTAGTTTGTGCTTTGAAAAATGCCCAGAGAGATACAACAGAAAACTGTTTGTATTATTTGTCACTAAGAAATTGATAGAGCCGGGCTTGGTGGCTCAGCCTGTTATCCCGCGCCTTTGGGAGGCTGAGGCGAGTAGATTGCCTAAGCCCGCGGGTTCAAGACCCGCCTGGGCAAGCGAGACCTCATCTCTACAATAAATAAAAAAAAATTAGCCAGGCGTGGTAGCGTGCGCCTGTAGTTCCAGTTACTTGGAAGGCTGAGACGGAAGGATCGCCGGAGCCCAGCAGGTTGAGGCTGCGGTGGCCGGGAGCGGCCACTGCACTCCAGTCTGGGCGACAGAGTGAGAAGACAGAGTGAGACTGCAACTCAAAAAAAAAAAAAAAAAAAGAAATTGATAGAAAGAGGGGTATGGATAAGAACTTCTTAATTTTTACTTAGACACTTTGGAACTGCTTTATAAAATATAATAAATAACATATTAAGTAATATTAGATATTTAACGATTTTTAAATTAACAATTAAAAATTCTAAGAAACTATGTTGTTCCTAAAATCTGCTTGATTTCTATTACATAGCAACCATCCCCTCATATATTAAAGGCAACATGCAAATTTCACCTCTATATAGTCATATAGGCAATAATGGATTTAAACAAGTCACCGCATGGAAGACTAGGTAAAACCATGCACTCAACAACAGTTAAAAAAAAAAACCTCATTTTCGCAACCACAAGGTAAGTGATTATCAAAAAGAAAATGACAGTCAAGTATTCTGACCTGAGCCTTCATTTTAAGCTGCTTCTTTCCAAAAAGTTCACTGTGATGCTCAGAAACTTTAAGAATTTGAGCTGAACATATAGTGTGCAGAAAATAACTTAAACAAATAGAAACCACGATAGACATACTAAGACCAGTGCAGTATATTTGATATGGTACAACTTGCATTTTGTTTCTTTGGGATACGTTCATTTTTATTACCCTATTTAGGAACTAGTGGCCCTTCCGTTAACATCTCAGCTTCTTTCGAATCTCCTTTACTACATGTTTAAATTTTAAAAACTCTAAAAGAAGACAGGGCACAGTGGCTCATGACTGTCATCCCAGCACTTTGGGAGGGCAAGCTGAGAGGATTGTCTAAGCTCAGGGTTTCCAGACCAGCCTGGGTAACTTGGTGAGACTTCATCTCTATAAAAAATCAAAAAATAAACCAGGCAAGGTAGCGTGCACCTGAGGTTCCAGCTACTTGGAAGGCTGAAGTGGAAGGATCACCTGAGCCCAGCAGGCTGAGGCTGTGGGGGCTGTGAGCATGCCATTGCACTCTAGCCTGGGTGACAGAGACCCCAACTCAAAACAAACAAATAAACAAAATCTCTAAAAGATACAGCAAGAAGATGACATAACCACCACTCCACCATTTGTTTTTCATTCAAAGTGGTCTTGACCAGCAAGGGTTAAGAAGTAACTTTATCTCAATACTGAAGAGTCTAGCTGGCCCTTCACTTCTGCTGTGGCTGTGAGTGACACCACGTGGCAATGAGTAGGCTCTGGATTCAAAGAGATCTGGGCTTGAATGCTGGCTCTTAACCCTGAAAACTGCACCCTCTTCAAGTCTTATCTTCCTGAAGAGTACAAAGGAAATGATAAAACCCACCTTGCAGGGTTATGGGAGGGATAGATTGAACTGCATATATAACAAACATGACAAAATGCTTTACACTGAGTAGTTGCTCAATAAATGAGAAGTATTTTTTACATTAAAGCAGAACTGAGTAATTCGGGGCCCACACAAACATAGTCTCTATTCCCCACAATCTGCTCAGGTGGGAGACCAATGTGTTGTAGAAAAAGATGCCTCTCTGGGACCTGCTACTGATGGGGGTGGTGGCCAACAGTCTTCTCTTCTGTACTAATGGGTAATCTCTCAATCCTATTTATCGTGGCAATCAACTTCTCCTGAGACATTACCTTCCTATGTTCCACTTGTTCCCTTGCTATAAGGAAAAATAAGTCAAATCGGAATATAGCTTGCCCAATATTCCTGAAGGAACTGTCAACTCTTCCCCTGCAACGACCAGAATTTAAACATTTATTCTGGGAAGACAGATTTCACTCAAATTAAGATTTACTTACTTTTGCCAAGTAGAGAAAAGTATCTACCATTTCCTGCTGCTTCAGGGCTGATTTAAACTGTTTTTCTGCTTCACGATACATTCCTAACCTACAAACAGCAATTTGAAAAATTAGACATTCCACTTAAAAATAAATACCACATCATGCCCTGAGGCTATGAATAGAGACTAGTTATATCTAGGAGAGTAAGCGCACACCAAAGAAGGCCATGGTCCACACACACGTTAACATCGTGTGCACACGGCTTAGCAGCAAGCTGCCTGCCTCCCATATTCATGGGTCCTGACCCCCAGATGGGAGTGAAGACTCCAGCTGAAGCCTTGTCACAGCAGGACTAAGACTAATAGCTGCCAGTAAGCCAGGTCACCTCAGTTCACCACCCAAAGAGCTTATGATCAGCTGGACATATGGCCAGTGACCTGAATAAATGCTCAGAGTCCCCATTTTACTGGAATAACAAAAAGATGACATTTCCTTGAAAACATCATCTTCTCTGAGAAAAAATGTTCATTTTAAAAGTCCATATCCTTAAACTTGTTTGATATAAGTAACAATTGACACTTGAGTGACACAGCCATGCCACTGTATTACTCTAGGAATCTTTTCTCTTTTTCTTATTTGGGATCTGATTCTGAGAGTCCTAGTCTACAAATCTGAGATTTATTCCTTGTCTCAGTCTGAACATTCTGATATCAGTGCCCATCTCTTCTGCCCAGGACATATTTTTGTCACCACTAAGTGAATCATTAAAACATACATGGAGCCAGGCATGGTGGCTCAAGCGTGTAATCCCAGCACTTTGGGAGGCCAAGGAGAAAGGATTGCCTGAGCCCAGGGGTTGAAGACCAGCCTGGGCAACTTGGTGACACTTCGTCTCTACAATAGATCAAAAAATTAGCTGCGCACGGTGGCACACGCCTGTAGTTCCAGTTATTTGGAAGGCTGAGGCAGAAGGATCACCTGAGCCCAGCAGGTCGAGGCTGTGGTAGCTGTGAGCAACGTGTCTTTGCACTCCAGCCTGAATGACAGAGTGAGACTCCAGCTAAAAAAAAAGCCAAAAAAAAACCCCACACACGGCTCTTAATTAGCCTGTCCTTAGTAGACCTGTGAGGATTTCTCATAACTACTCACTCCTGGCCATTTAAGAACAACTTAGATGTTTTATTTTGTGAAATAAAATCAGAATGATATACAATATGTTCCACTGTGCTATGTTCATTTAAAGACTTGAAAAAATAGCACTGATCTTTTCTTCATAAGCTAAACCTTAGGCACTGGTGTGGCTGATACCCGCACAGCTGTTGTAACCTTGGGATTAAAGTGATTAAAGGTGACTCCAAAAGACTAGTCTACAGTTAGAAGATGTGGGATGTGGCAGAAGCCCCTACCTCCTCAAAGGTGCCACACATTTCAAAACAAGTATTTATAAAATGTTATCTAAGAACTCTATAGTGCTAAAAAAAAAAAAATCAGATGTATGCACATGACATCAGCTGAGCATGCAAGTCATAAACATGTGACTGAAATATAGTCACTGAATCCGTGAGGTCAAACTATTTATGAGAGTCTGTAAATTTTTATCTAATAACTTGCCTTTTTCTAAAAATAATTTAAAGGAGATTATAATAAAAGATATATATAAAACAAAACTATGAAAACAGAAATATATTTTTTAAAAACAATGGAGAAGGAAGGATAAACAAATTAAACAACAAATGAAAACACAATCAGATATATTGACCTATATGGAAGCCAAAGGCAAGAAGAAAGGACGAACTGTATGTTTTTATTAATACATACTCAAGAGATAGCTTCTAGTGCTGTCAGAAGGGAATTTACCACATGGATTCTTGTGCAAAGCAGACAAATGGGCCACATTCAAAGAAAGTCTGGGAATAATAAAATATCACTCAAGTTCATAAACGCAAGCCAATGTCAGGGTCAGACCTAGCCACCCCTGCCCCCCAAAGTTACCAACTTCGTCTCTTCCATTTAATTCAACAAAATTGTGAAATATCAACTGCATGCACATTTCATGATGGTGAGGAGATATGAAACTGAAGCAAGTAACAACCATGTCCTTAAGGTGATGATCATTAGAGAGTGACATGTTCACATATAAATTTAATTGTATTATGGCCAATGAGGAAAAAAAGTGCTTAAAAGCAAAGGAGGAAGCAGACCAAGAAGGTTTCAGGGAGAAAGTGACAAACTATATTTCAGCTAAACTGGGGGTGCAGGGGCACTTCCAGATGGAATCAAGCTCTGAGTTTGAGCACACAGGCAGGGAGGTGCACAGCATGTCATGGGAACACCAAGGAGTTTGGTTTCATTGAAACAAAGGCCATAATAATGCTGGCCAGGCGTGGTGGCTCACACCAGTAGTCTCAGTGCTTTGGGAGGCTGAGATGGGAGGATCACTTGAGCCCAGAAGTTCGAGATCAGCCTGGGCAACACAGCAAGACCTCATCTCTTCAAAAAAATTAAAAAAAATTAGCCGAGCATGGTCATGATGGCACATGCCTGTAGTCCCAGCTACTCAGGAGGCTGAGGTGGAAGGAATGCCTGAGCCCAGGAGACTGAGGATGCAATGAGCTGGATCGTGCCACCGCACTCCAGCATGGGCAACAAAATGAGACCCCAATTCAAAAAAAAAAGAAAAGAAAAGGATGTGAAAACAGGAGTAGTGAGAGATTCAGACAAACATGTAGACTAGGACTAGATCACTGACACCACATGTAGAAATCCAGACTTTGTTTTAGAGGCAATGATGGTTCCCCAAAGAATCCGCCAGGAGCTGTTCTCACAACAGTTACTCTGACGGTTGTATACAGGAAGGACTGACAAGTTGGTCAAGAGACTGGAGGAGCTAAGAAGGGACTGTAACAATTCAAGCAAAGGACATGAAAGCAGGAACAAAGGAATGGGTGGTGAGGGAGTAACCCGGAGAGGACTGCAGGGGCAGCATCAGTAGGACTTAGTGATGGAGGAAAAGCACAGAAGTCACGTTGCAGCTGTGTTCCAGGGTAACCCACCCTTGACCTCTCCAGGTGACACTTTCTCTGGGCTCTCACTGCACGCTGCACTGGCTTCTATTATAAGGGGAAGCGTGCTGATACAGGCTGAGCATCTCTTATCTGAAATGCACCAAACTTTGAAACTTTTTGAGAGCCACCGAAACACCACAAGTGGAAAATTCCACACCTGACCTCATGTAATGGGTGCACAAAATTATTTAAAAGATTGTATAAAATTATCTTCAGGCTATGAGTATAAAATGTCTATGAATGTAAATGAATTTCATATTTAGATTTGGGTCCCACCCCCAAGATATCGCATTATGTATATGCAAATATTCCAAAATCCAAAAAAATGCAAAATCCAACACACTTCTGGTTCCAAGCATTTTGGTTAAGAAGTACTCAATCTGTCGTTACTTACTGTCCTCTCTCCCTCATTCTATTGTAAACCAGTAGAGAGAGGAGACAATCTAATAAATCTTTGTGACCTCAGGGCCTCGCAGAGTAGTTGCTCATTAGATATTTTACTGAGTGAATGAGTGAATGTATTTTAGTGAATAAAGACTGACTACATGATAAAAAATGAGCAAGTATTAAAGAACAGAGGAGATTGATAATTCAACATGACAAGGTGCACTTATTTTTTTTTTTTTGAGTTGGAGTCTCACTCTGTCACCCAGACTGGAGTGCAGTGGCCACTCCCGGCCACCGCAGCCTCGACCTGCTGGGCTCCCGCGATCCTTCTGCCTCAGCCTTCCGAGTAGCCAGAATTACAGGCACGCGCTACCACGCCCAGCTGATTTTTTTTTATTTATTGTAGAGATGAGGTCTCACCAAGTTGCCCAGGCGGCTCTCGAACCCGTGGGCTCAGGCAATCCACTCACCTCAGCCTCCCAAAGGCGCGGGATTACAGGCTGAGCCACCGAGCCCGGCTAAGGTGCACTTATTTAAATGCCACTTATGTGGACAAAAGGATCAGAATTGTGCTTTTCTCTAATTATTAAAGATTTCTGAAGATTTTTCTTGGAAGCACAAGATTGTCTCCAGGAATTATATCCATAAGAGTCTGATGTTATAATGGTCTAAAATTACCTTTCAGCAGAAAACACTTCCTCTATCTAGTAGCAGGAAAGAACACTCTAGAGTTCTATGTGAAATCTCTAAGTGGAAAGTATTCTTAATTTCAACAGCAGAACAACAGACACCCTTCTTATTCCATGTATATTCTTCCTTTCCTTCACAGTGTTTGAATGACAACAGAATTTTATAAATATTGAAGGGCGCTAATAGTAACCAAAGTCCATCTTGCTTTGGAGTAATAAAAGACACTCATCTTTATAAAATATAATTATTCATTTGTCCCTATTTTTTTTCAAATGCTCTAAATGCAGTTCAATATCAGCAACAAGTTTCAGATAATATTTACTAGTTGCTGTATAAATATTCATAAAATTAATTATGACTGGCCGGGTGCAGTGGCTCAAGACTGTAATCCCAGCATTTTGGGAAGCCAAGGCAAGAGGATTGATTGAGCCCAGGGGTTCAAAACCAGTCTGGGCAACTTAGTGAGACCTTGTCTCTACAATATATCAAAAAATTAGCTGGGCATGGTAGCACGCACCTGTGGTTCCAGCTACTTGGAAGGCTGAGGCAGAAGGATTGCCTGAGCACAGCAGGTCGATGCTGGGGTGGCCGTGAGCATGCTACTGCACTACAGCTTGGGCAACAGAGTGAGACTCTGACTCAAAAAAAAAAATTAATTACGACTTTCCTGATCTCTCAGTTTGTTGCTTTAAGATGTGTTTAAATAATAAATGAATGTAGGAATATTCAGGTTCTAGAGAAACAATATGGGATTATGGGCATAGTAAGAGAACTGAGGCCAGAAAGCTGAGCTGTAATCCCTGCTCTGCCACTCACCAGCAATGTGAATCTGGACAAGTCACTTTATCTCTGAGGCTCAATTTTTCTCATCTGGAAAAAGGGCTAATGATAGTCACTGCCTCAGAGCCACTGTGAGGTTTAAGTGAGATGGTGTAACACTCGGACAAACTCTCTCTTAACCATCAAGTGCCTCACAGATGTGAGGCATCCATGTATATAAAAAGACTTGAGCATGAAGAGAACAGGGCTAGCAACCAGCAGACTACAGTCCCAGGTCTGTTTCTAACTAGCTCCAGGGGCAAATCACAGCCATTCTCTGGCCTCAGCTTCCTCATCTGAAAAGGAGCGTCCGGCCTGATGATCTCAAAGCTTCCCCCTCCCACTCTAAACCATTTCAGCCTGAAAGACATCAGGTTTTGTGTGTGTGTCTGTGTGTCTGTGTTTGTGTGTGTGTGTGTGTGTGTGTGTGTTTTGTTTTTGCTTTTGTTTTTTCTTTTGAGTCAGAGTCTCACTCTGTCGCTCAGACTGGAGGGCAGAGGCACGCTCACAGCCACTACAACCTGGATCTGCTGGGTTCAGGTGATCCTTCCACCTCAACCTTCCAAGTAGCTGGAACTACAGGCACACACCACCATGCCTGGCTAATATTTGGATTTATTGTAGAAACGAGGTCTCGCTATGTTGCCCAGGCTGATCTTGAACTGGGCTCAGGCAATCCTCCCTCAGCTTCCCAAAGTGCTAGGATTACAGGCATGAGCCATCGCACCTGGCCAGGCATCAGTTCTTATTGCTACATGTGATGATTAAGCAAATGCTTTCTCAAGTAAGCCAAAGACACAATTCTCACTTCTTCATGACAAAACCTATCCAAAAAAGAAAAGTCCCAGACTTGAGACCCTAAGCCACGTGGCCACTTCCAAGCCCACCACCAGTCATTGGAACTTTACCTGTGATAGCATTTCCCAATCTGCACCTTCCACCACCAGTCCTTGTACTGAGAGTGCTCCGTGGACAGCGCAGCCAGGTCCAAAGCCTGGGAAAACAATTCACTTTAGATTAGTATTTTCATTTCTAACAATAAGCAGTCAGAAACATAAATTAAAAAATAAAACACATAATTAGCACCCAACACATGTGTTCGAAATCAGGCAGGAACTCAGGTTGCTCCTGTTCCCAGATGGCCCCGCCAATTTCCCTAATCAGTTCCAGACCGGAGGGCTGCAGCAGATGAGACAGAAACGCTGATCACAGGAAGCAGATGTCCAAACGCTTGAGTCTGATCTTCACGTACAAGGCACACAAGACTAATAGGAAGAAATGCTTATCTTTTTACCCACCCCCCCATGACTCAAAATGCCTCCAGGCTTGGTGGCGATCAAGCCTTCAGTGAGTAAGTCACAGTCTCCACTTTAAAGACAGAGGTAGAGAAGCAGAGAAAGCCTGAGTGGACAGAGAAAAGGTTTGAAAAACAGGATCCTGAAGTGGAACGAGAGCAGGTGGGATGTGTAGGTGACTGTCATCTTAGCAACCATCATTCCATTTTTTGGGCATCACCTTCTGTCTCAGTAACTCTAAGGGTCACACTTCCTTTGGTCGCAGACTAAAAAGATCTCAGCTTCTTTCGTATTTCACATTAGTTTATCCCATAGCCTTAATATCCTCTGGCTTGCTCCTTCTAGTGTTTATTTAAGGTGAGACAGGAAATTACTAAGTAGGAACAGGGAATTTTATTTTTTTAATGATTTCTGAAGAAGATTTATTTTATTTTGTAAGAGATTTTTATTTTATTTTATTTTATTTTATTTTTATTTTATTTGAGATGAGGTCTCACTGTGTTGCCCAGGCTGAATTTGAACTCCTGGGCTTAAGCAATCCTCCCACCTTGGCCTCTGAAAGTGCTGGGATTACAGATGTGAGCCATCGTACCCAGCCTGGAACGGATTTTGTACAGAGGACGTGAACATTGTTATTGACAAAGGGGAAAATAAGTCAGTCTTTACATCAATGAGAAGCTCATATAAAGATCTCCATGTAAAGATTTGATGAAAAGACGCTGGGGTTATTAGTTAAAAGACAATTCTGACGTTTTATAATACTTATTCTTTTTCTCTCAAGGTTGAAAATGTTTTAGTCTTTGGCTAGTGTTAATATGATCGCAACATCCAAGAGCTCCATTAAGCAACTCTTAGGTTTTTCAGTTCTATTATCTCAAAATATACCAAGATTACTGTCCACTTCTGAATATTAACTCTTCTCTGAAATGAATGCCAGAAGAATTCCTTGAATCCCCTACTGCATAATTAATTGTTTTGCCTTGTGTTCTGTCTTCTCTTGCTCCAGGAGAGACCTCTAAATATGCAAACTGCTATGAAGCAGTGGTGCTACCACACTGAGCTACTAATGGATTTGAAAAGTCAACAAGTCTGCTTGAAAGCTATGGAAATTAGAACAAGCCACACACCACTTTCATGTGCTTATTTTTCTCCCCTGCCCTCACCAGAAATAAAAATGAAAGCAAAAAAATGAAAAGTCTAATTTCAATTAGCATTGTCTCTGGAAATACTAGGAAAAGGTATGTTCAATCTTGCCAGTTCTGGCATGCTTGGTAAATATCTAAACATATTAACTGCAACTTAATCTTTTTAAAAGACCTTTTCCAGAAAAGAGATCATATTCATTCTCGTGTTTAATATGAAGAGAAGTTCTCTTTTTCAGAAAAAGATGTCATTCAACGTTAAAAAAAAATTTTTTTTAACTAACTTCCCAAGGTTAAGTTTCGTGCTTGTTACAGGCTGCTGGTGTTGCTTTCATACATGATCCTGAAACATGTCTTTCTATGGAGGGCCTGTAGGTTTGTGTGAGTTCAACTGAAGATATTAGTATAAATTACTGATACAGAATAAAAACAGTTTAAAAATTATACTTTAATAACCATTCTTCAAATGAAGACTCAGGCTGCACTAGAAAAAAACAATGTGACAAGGTTAAATGGCCCCTAAGCTCCTGAGGACAGACACCTGCCTTTCACAACTCTCTGTTTTGGAAACTGCTCTGTACATAAGAGGCACAAAACTGTCATAGTAATAAAATGCATTATTAAAAGCCATTAATATTTTAAAAATTGTTCAGCAGGGTATGATGGCTGATGTTTATAATCTCAGCACTTTTTGAGGCTAAGGCAGGAGGATAGCTTGAGGCCAGGAGTTCAGGACCAGCCTGGGCAACATAGCGAGACCTCATCTCTACAAAAAATCTAAATGTTAGCCAGGTGTAGTGGCGTGTGCCTGTTGTCTCAGTTACTCGGGAGGCTGAGGTGGAAGGATAGCCTAAGCCCAGGAACTGAAGTGAGACATGATCATGCCACTGTACTCCAACCTCGGCAACAAAGTAAGACTTCAACTCAAAAAAAAAAAATTAAAATTTTTCAAGTGGTAACAGAAGAACTATATTTCTTTAGTGTTTCCCAATTTTTTCAAATAAATGACTATCCACTTAAATTTAAGAATCTTTTAATAATTTAATAAAACTAAAATCTAGATATAATAAAAACTTATAATGTCATTTTAAAGTAATAAAAGTCGAAGAATGAAAGGAATCTGGATAGGTCTAGGTTTTAAAAACAGTCATTCTTTCACTATAGTTACAGTTGTGACAATTTCGGAACGATGAAATGAAAGAGCACATAGAAACAGGTTCCCAAATGGCCACCCACCGCCACGTGGCTTCTGCAAGTGCTGTCAGTGCTGCCCTCACCAGAAATAAAAATGAAAGCAAAAAAATGAAAAGTCTAGAAAGGGAAGTGCAGGAACAGGAGGTGTCAGCCTCGAAGTATGGGAACAGAAGGTATCACCCACCACGGTTCTCCTAACATTCAGATACCCTTCCCAGCATTCTCTGTAGTGACCTGCGCGTGCTCCCCACTTCCAGATAAATACAGCATCGCCCACCCACATACCACTTAAGTTTTGTCAATATGACCCCTCCAAGAGGAGAAAAGCACTAATAAGTACTAAAACAGAAACAGTGTTCTCCATGGAAGGTCACTTTTCCTCTTCCTTAACATTTAAATGCCACAGTATTTTGTATATTTGTCTATGGTACTCCATACTTGTGTGTGATACTGTCTTAAGAAATCTGAAAGCCACTCAAGGCATCTAATATAAAAGCACCTCTGACTTCTTCAGCATGTTAAAAAACACAATTTCTTTTTTTCTTTTTTCCAGTCTAAAATTGTAATGTAGAAAAATGCATGCTTTGGACTCATTATCAAAACCCTTCTTCCATTCAGAAAATAACATTTGTGATAAAAGCAAAAATAACATTTTAATGGGACAATCTGATCCACAAGAGCAAGACAGATTAAGAAAATAGACCGAGGCGCCTGTGCGCCTCAGTACTCCCAGTGCCTGTCACAGCACCTAACAGGTGACTTCAGCAGTATTTGTTTAAAGAATAAACTGATCAATTAATATATCAGTAAACGAATCAGTAAATAAAATGCGAAACAGAGCAGCCAACAATTTCTGCTTTTCACTAAATAAAAACAAAAAAAGTTCTATTTTATATTCTAAAAAATGTGCACATGTGGAAATGATGGGTACACTTAAAGCACAGACTTCTTTGCCTCTGTACAATGCAACCACAAAACCAAAAACTATCTGTATCCCCTACGCTATTGAAATAAACAAAAAAAAAACGTGTGTGCACAATAGGGGCAAGCAGATGAAAGTAGCAAGCAGAGTTCAATCAGAGTCTTTCCATTTATGGCTGCCCCAATTTATAATTAAATTTATAAATGAAAAGTTGCTATGACATTACTATTGAAAATTCTGAAAAATAAAGGTAAAATTAGTCTTAATCTCCAGTAGCGTGATGAGGCATTGCTGTCTATTTACTGCTGTGATCCAAGTTGTTGCCACAATGCAGGCATTTGACAAATATTTGTGGAATTAATACATCTTGTTTTGTGGGGGGGAGGGGTGTTCAGAGTCTTGCTCTGTTGCTCAGGCTGGAATGCAGTAGCATGATCACTGCTCACTGCAGCCTCAAACTCCTGGGCTCTAGTAATCCTTCCACCTTGTTCTCACGAGTAGATAGCACTACAGGCATATGCCACTACACCTGGCTATTTTTTTTTTTTTTTATAGGGGCGAGATCTCACTATGTTGTCTAGGATGGTTTCAAACTTCTGGCCTCAAATGATCCTCCCATCTCAGCCTCCCAAAGTACTGGGATTATAGGAGTGATTTATTGCACCTGGCTATATTTGTAGGATGAATATATCCTAACCTCAAAATAATCTTCAATTCTAAGTAATCCCTTCTAGTTTTGTCATAAATATATATATTTAGAGTTATAATTCTGACATACTAAGTGGTATACTTTTTGGCTTAACATAAAATAAATATTTTTATGTTTCTGCCAATTTTTATAATTGTGATTTTTTGGGGGGGGAGAGACAGGGTCTCTCTGTCACCCAGACTACAATGCAGTGAAGCAATCTCAGCTCAATGCAGCCCAAATTCCTGGCTTCAAGTGATCCTCCCATCTCAGCCTCCCAAAGTGCTGGGATTACAAGCGTGAGCCACCATGCCTGAATATAATGATAATTTGTAATAGCTGCATAATATTCCATTATGCTAGTTATTGTAATTTACCAACCTTATCCTCTATTGTTAAGCATTTAGGTTGTCTTCTCAGTATTTTTGCTATTACATCTAATGCTACAATGAGCACCACGGCAAATAGCACACTTTATTTTTCCTGAAATTTACTAAGAAGTGAAAAAACAGAGGCAACTCGAATAAATATTTTATGGCTATTTGCTCTATATGATTGTATTGACTTCCAAATTATTGAACCACCTACAATGCTATCACCCAGAATGTGTAACAGTTTGCTGCATTCTCCCCCAGGATTTTTTTTTTCTAATCATAAATATAAAATTCTAAGTCCAAAGTCTCTTTAGTTTCTGTTGTTGTTAGTGAGAAAGTACCTCTGTAATGTGCTTATTTACTGGCCTTTTTCTAATGAAAATTTTTTGTTGTGTGGGTCCTTTCTATTTGCATAACAATGTTTCAAAAATGAAGATCAGCTCTTTTATACATAACAAACACTAATATTTTTCAATCCTGCTTGATGTACATATGTCCCTTCTCTTGTCCTTTTACTTCTGGTTTTGTTTTTGTTCACTATTTAGAGATTATATATACACATCAGTAAGTCTTTTTTCTTTGTAACTGCTTCACAAATTCAACCAGACTTATGAAATATTCCATTGTTTGCTAGTTTGGATTTTTTAAATTTTTCATTGAACAAATGTAAAAGAAAGTCTCTAAACAAATTTTCTCTACAGTGCTATGCAGTATAATGAATTATAGAGACCTATTTTTAAAAGTCAATGATTTTGTTCAACATTGTCTCTAGTATAGTAAGAGTCTTTCACTCTTCCTAAGGAAAAAAACAACATTTATAAACGAGGAGTCAGGTTCACAGAAGTGTTTTCTGTAGTCTCCTTGTTCCTGAGACACATTGAGTCACGCTTGCTGTCTCTGTGCTGTTCACTCACTGACTTCTCTCTCTGAGTCAGAAAACACGCCCTCTGGTTTATCAGTTTGCTGGAACGAACATGGCCTTCAAGTCCTGCTCACATTCCCCAGCTCTGTTTTCTTTCTACATTGCAGCTGTCTATTGACCATTGCTTTTTAAACTACTCTGTTCTATATCAGTGGTTTCCAATCTTGCCTAAAAATCAGATTGCCTGCTGAGCACTTTTTTTTGTTGTTGAGAAAGCAGGATTTATTGAGAGGACAGAAAAGCTCCAGTGGGAGGGGACTCGAAGGGGTCTGAGCACTTTTTAGCAACAAACACCAGATGTCCCGTTGGAGACTCTGATTCAGGAAGTCTAGCAGGGCTCTTCCCTTGAATGGAACCAGGCACTGACCTTATCACACTTATTTGTACAAATGTTCCCCTGAAACTAAGAGTGGATTTTAAAGTATTAGCAATTCTCCAATCTTTAATAACTTCATCTGCTTATAAGGTAAGAAATAGAACATTTTAGAATCTAAACTCCCCAAGTCAGAAAAATTACAATAAAAGAAAAAGCATGAATTCAGGACTTACGGTCTTAACATCATTTTCATGATGAAAGATATACTCAAACAAAGCCTGTGAAGAAAACAATGCCAGAGATACATTAGATTGCTTTTTGTTTTTTAGATTATATTTTAACAAAGCACTCTAAAGCACTGGGATTTATAGGTAAAGGGTCTAGCCATCCTTTTTTACTGTCACTCATTTTCACTTTTTCAAATAATACTATTTATAGCTGATTCTAATTTTTACAGAATACAAATGGGAAAGCTCAAAGAACTGAACTTTTTTTTCACATTATACATACATACTGTTTAAATGAAAAGGGTTTTTATAATATATATGTAATATTTATAATTATAAAAATATGTAATATATATATCTCTCTCTTTTTTTTTGAGTCAGAGTCTCACTCTGTCACCCAGGCTGGAGTGCAGTGGTACCATAACCGCTCACCACAACCTTGACCTCCTGGGCTCAAGTGATCCTCCTACCTCAACATCCCAAGTAGCTGGAACTACAGGTATACACTACCATGCTGGGCTAATTTTTAAATTTTTCGTAGAGACGAGGTCTCGCCATATTGTCCAGGCTGGTCTCAAACTCCTGGGCTCAAGCAATCCTCCTGCTTCGGCTTCCCAAAAATGCTGGGTTTATAGGCGTGAGCCACCACTCCCAACCAAGAACCATTATTTTTAACACTTCACCCAACTCATCTGAATAAATAAGTAATGGTACAACCTCTTCCCATGATACTACTATTACACTTGAAAGAGGCTAGCTCCCCTGGAATATATCAAGATCGTTAACAGAGAAGACTTGAAGGCAACCAATTAAAAAAAAACAAAACAAAGAAACAGGACAAGGCCTTTCTTTTAAAAGAAAAACTGTAATTGTCTCTCCATTTGTTCTGTTATTAAGAAAAGTTAAGAGTGCAGTTGGTGCTCCCACTGCCATGAAAGGGTTGTTACCACACCCAAGACAGTGTCAGAGTCACCACAGATACCACACGAGAATGCCAATATGAAAACTCAGTCCCAAGGGGTCAAGAAAGGTGGGGGCAGAGACAGAACAACCTGGGTTATTCCTCCAGCAAACGAAAAGAGCACAATATCCGGTTCAAGCTAAATCTAGCAATAGGCCAGGTCTGTCCTGGATGTATCCTGATTTAATTGAGACAAATGCCCCCGCTGACCATACTCCTGCTTAGAAAATAGCAACGTATCAGTCAGCCGGCCAGTTGCCCAAGTCAATGGCCTTGAAAGGTCAGGAAGCAGAGGTCCATATGCACCACTCATAAAAGAAAGAGGAACTGGAAAGCTTTACAGTTCTGCTTAATGGAGTTGGCCAGATTGCTGTGAAACAAGAATTTAAGACAAAGCAAATTTTATAAATGTAAGCATGATTATAGGCCAATTCTCTGCCTGCCAAAAGGCATTTTCTTTTTCAGATTTAAATTCCAAGTCTGTACAGCTAGTGTCCATTTTTATTTTCCCTACAGAGTTTGATATTTAGCAAACGTATGTTTACACATGTTAAGCTCCATCAGAACTGAGATTTGGAATGAGCTCAGATTCACGCAGAAAGTTCACAGGGATTTTAGCTAAAAACCTGGGTTGGACTTAAACCAGTTTCCAGAAGATAAGCACACCTGCCTCAGAGTCATCCCAAGCTCACCTCCAAGGTTACAGACACCTTCCTTTCTCTTTCTCTCTCTCTCCTCCCCTCTTCCCTCTCCATTTGCCTCCCGCCCCCTCCCCTCCCTTCTGTCTCTCTCTCTCTCTCTCTCTCTCTCTCTCTGTGTGTGTGTGTGTATGTGTGTGTGTGTGTGTGTCTCCCTCTGTGCCTCTCATTTTCTCTTTAATTTAAAGGAGCGTTTTATCTTTGAGTAGTTATAGTTACTAATGTAGTTGCTTGCCACAATCCAGCTTGAGTAATCCTTGTGGAGTTGCCTGATTAATTACTAATTTGGAGAACACATTTTTTTATCATCCTTTTGACAGTTCTAAAATCTGACAAGGATAGAAAATTGTTTTTCTTGAGAACAGTCCAAGCTAAACACATACACACACACACACACACACACACACACACACACACACACACACACATCACCTGTTAAGCTTCATTCTAGGAAGATGATGGTACACACCTGCTTTCTTTGTTATAAATTACTGCTCTTTATCTAGGAAAAATAATTTCCTGCAATACTGGTATAAGTACTTTATTTCTGAGTGACTTTCTTTAACTCAATTAAGTCAAAGACTTAAAGAAATTTTATATTAGAGGAAATATTTCCATTTCAGTCAAGACATGGCCTTTCCTTTACAAATTTTTATACATTTTCTACAATGTCAGTTTCATCATACTTCTAACATTACTTTAGAACTTAAAGTCATTTTAAGTACATACCTTTGCCAATTTAGGTTTCTGGGAATATTTTGTTAAATTCAGTCTAGATAAATTTATAAATGGTCCATCAGGACTTGTAAGCATGGAAGCCTATGGAAGGAAAACAACAGAAAGAAATCGGAAACTTGTTGAAACCTCAATTAAGTTTAATGTGCATAAAAATTACAAAGGCAGAACCAATAAACAGAATCACTTTCAAAACTCTTCTCTATAACTCTCCATTATAACAACAGTGGAAAATAATGTCACATGATACCAAGTTACTCTGGCAACACAAGGCTACTGGAAAGCTGAAAAGTTTACCGTGCCGAGCCTGACAAATCTCCCAGAGGAGCTGGTGATGGGGCGAGCTGTATAGGCGGTCCTGGGTGTCCTGATTGCCTGTTCCATGGTGCCCGGCCTCCCACTCTGTGTGCTGGGCCTCAGGAACCCTGTGATGGGTCTTCCAGCTTGAGTGACTGGCCTGTGAAGAGTGTAAATTGTTATAATACAAAGAAAGAGCAGAAATATCTGGTGGCAGAGGATACAAAACAGCAGCTCATACCTCACAGCTTGACTAGGCCCTCCAGTCTGGTTAGATCCAGGGAGTTTCAAGGATGTTCCAGGGCCTAGGAGATAAGATGAAACATTCCATTTACATATTATTTATTAATTTATAAAAATTACCAGTTAATGCAGTTTTCAGTACTGTGTTGGCCTGGGAAAAAGACATCAACAGCAAAAAACATATCTCAGGGAATCAAGTTGGAGACTAATATTTAATGAGTACCTATTATGCTGCTTACGTTATCACATTCAATTTTCATGCTAATCCTGTACGGTAGAGAGTATAAACCCATTTGACAAAGGTTTACAGAACTCAGAAAACAGGTCAAGCTTGTAGTAGAGCCAGAATTCATACTCAAAACTAACAGGATTCAATGCACAAATCTATACTCCTAATTTATTATTTTTCATATAAACTTATCTCAATAAAGGATAATTTACCCGCAATATCTAGAATTTAGATATTTTAACACTAAAAGAACAAAATAATGGGAAAAAAGTCATCTTAACATGAAGCATGTATACTTTTTCTTCAACTTCCATTTGAAGCTTCAAAACAGCTATTACCTTCCAAAATATACACATGACTGGGAACCACACCAGCTAATAAACCCCACCAAAGCCCCCACACATTATGGTCATCACCCAATACCACAAGCACCACCACATCTGGGAGCGGGGCATGGGACTCTGTGACAAGCCTCATAGATGTTCACAGTCCTCACGCCAGCTTACCACCTCACGCACAGCTTGGAGCAAGTTACCTTCCAAATCCCTCCAACCAAGGGATGTTGTCTAATGATAATTTTTCACAAAATCCTTTTAGAACACTTCTATTGCTTGGATGCTTCCCAGATTCATAATCTTCTGACAGATTAGACATGAAGTTAAAATAGACTGCAGGCTGGGTGCAGTGGCTCATGCCTGTAATCCCAGATTTTGGGAAGCAGAGGTGAAAGGATTGCCTGAGCCCAGGGGTTCCAGACCAGCCTGGGCAACTTAGCGAGACCTCATCTCTACAATAAGTCAAAAAATTAGGCAGGCTACTTAGAAAGCTGAGGCAGAAGGATTGCCTGAGCCCAGCAGGTCAAGGCTGCAGTAGCCATAAGTGTGTCACTGCACTCAGCCTGGGCGACAGAGTGACACTCAAACTCAAAAATAAAAAATAAAAAAAAAATAAAAATAGATTGCATTTTTATAAATTACTTTTTTTTTTTTTTTTGAGTTGGAGTCTCACTCTGTCGTCCAGACTGGAGTGCAGTGGCCGCTCCCGGCCACCGCAGTCTCGACCTGCTGGGCTCCGGCGATCCTTCCGCCTCAGCCTTCCGAGTAGCCGGAATTACAGGCGCGCACTACTATGCCCGGCTGATTTTTTGATTTATGGTAGAGATGAGGTCTCTCCAAGTTGCTCAGGCGGGTCTGGAACCCGCGGGCTCAGGCAATCCACTCACCTCAGGCTCCCAAAGCGCGGGATTACAGGCTGAGCCACCGAGCCCAGCTTAGGCCAGTTTCTTAACCGCTCTGGGTCTCCATTTCTTTATCTGTCCAATGAAAATAATAACAGTAGGTCCCTCACAGGGTGGAAGGGAGAATTCAATGAGATAATCCCATGAAGTACTCAGCATAGGAACAAGCACTAACACATCAGTAATTATATTATCTTACTCAGGTCTCACTCTCACCTGTGAAGTAGGTGTCATGTTGTGTCCCTTGCTCAGATGAGGACGACTGAGGCTTGGGAGATAAGGGGCCTTGTGGTTACAGGGTCCACAGGGCATTTGGAGATGGCCACAGAGTCAGGGTGTGCCAAGTAGTTGTTCTCTTCTCTCTGCCAGCCCACACTGGTGGGTGATGGGACCAGAGGAAAGCAGGACAGGGGGAGCAGACGAGGGGCTGAGGAGGGGGCCGGGGACCCTAGAGGTTGGGAGCGCCCTGCGTGGAGCTGGAGCCCCAGCTCTGCCACTTTCTAGCTGTGTGTCCTTGGGCTGTGACCTAACCTCTCTGAGCCTCAGCCACAAGGCACGTGTGATAACACATCTCCTGAGGGTGATGTGATCACAGAGGCCAGCTCAGGAATGGCTTGAAGGCGCCGCACCCTGAGGAGGGAGAGGGGCACCTTCCTTGGAGGTTGGGCCTCCCTTCCCAAAGCTGAGTCATCTAGGGCTCTGTGAGCAGGGCTCGAGCCACGTGTCTGCTATATCTCTGCACAGCGAATGTCCTGGAGAGAATGGGGGGAGCCAGGGGCCCTGGCTTGCCTTAATTCTCCACCTTGCCAAATGCTGGCCACCATTCCACAGGGGATGGTTTCTCCAAAGGCCAGCCTCCTGCCCCCGAAAGCCCGTGTGGCCCAGTCTGCAAGCAGCAGATTGGGGGACCCTCCCAGAGACCAGCTCTGAGGTGGGGATGAGCGTCCTCTCTCCTCTGGGGTCCCAGGAGCCCCCGGGGCCTGTGGGGCAAGCCAGGGGGCCTCTTCCTGGGGCAGGGGTATCCCGGGATCTGGTGTGCTAGAAAGAGCCCTGGACTGGGCGCTTCTTGTGTCTCAGGTCCATCTGAGCAATGACCGTGGACACCTGTGGGTGCGTCTGTCTTTAGGCTTCTGGGGAGGGGGTTCCTGCTGCTGCTCCCTGGCTGCCTGCTCATCTCTGTCATGCCTGTCACCGTGCCTCCTCTGGCCTTCCCTGTGCCCCAGGAGGCCGGCCTCTGTGTTTCCCAGGATCCCTTGCTTTCTGGGTTTGGCAGTGGGAGGCTCCAGCGGGAGCCTGGAGGGCAGGAGGAGAGAGGTTGGGGGGTTTCTTTGCTCCCTGACTCTGCTGTGGATCTTGGCCAAGGTTGGCGCTCCAGACTTCGACTCGTGGGCCAGCGCCATGTCCCCCCGGGCCCCTTCAGCTCTGGTGGGGTGGGGAGGGGAGGGAAGGGGGGGAGGGGAGGGAGCGGGGACAGTTCTCCCTTGCTGCCAGTCTCTGGGCCCCCCAGCTTTTTGCTTCTCCTCTCCCCTCCCTCCCCCTTCCTTCCTTCCACCCTTCCTTCTTCCATCCTGCCTCCCTACCTCTCTCCCTCCCTGCCTCCCTGCCTTCTCTCTCTCCCTCTTTTGAGGTGGGGTCTCCCTCTGTCACCCAGGCTGGAGGGCAGTGACACAATCATAGTTCACCACAGCCTCCAACTCCTGGGCTCAAGCCATCCTCCTGCCTCCTCTCCCTGAGTAGCTGGGACTGCAGGTGCATGCCACCATACCTGCTTTGGTTGGCATCTATATTTTTAGAGATGGGGTCTCACTATGTTGCCCGAGCTGATCTCGAACTCCTGGCCTCAAGCGATCCTCCTGCCTCGGCCTCCTAAAGCACCAGACTCCTTCAACATTTCTTCTTGCTTCTCTTTGTTCTCTCACGTCTTCATAAGTGGTTCTTTCACTGAAACCTTTTCACTGGAACCACTTGGGGGTGAATTCTGTTTCTTTCTAAGACCCTGTCTGATACACGGGTACACTGCACTGGAGGACGCAACATTCCTGCAATCATTTTTGCACGTGGATTTCTGCAAGTGTGTGCCGACTGACCCTGCTGTTGCGGAAGCCTGCTTGCACCATGCACTGATAACATTGTAAGCCTCGGCTGTCGCGGTTAAAAAACCCCCACACTAGCCAGGTGTGGGGGTACACGCCTGTAGTTTCAGCTACTTGGAAGGCTGAAGCGGAAGGATCACCAGAGCCCAGCAGATCGAGGCTGCGG
>CAUYQG010223419.1:0-15196 GCA_963574415.1 Tarsius wallacei | reverse complement strand
ACTTAGAGGCAAGTGTGGCCTCGAAGGGCCAAGAACTGAGTATATTTAAGGGCCTTTGGGGTAAGGGGGGTTTGGGCCCAGAGGGGTCTGGGCCAAAAGGAATGTCTAGAGCTGCAGGTCTTTGATATTGATTGTAGCCATATGAGTCTTAGATCTTGATGTAGCTAGACATTAGTGGTGGGCTTGATGGGAGGAGACAAGGAGAGGGTTTTTTCCTGCAAGAGACCTGTCAGATGTTTGTAATCCACAAACTCTTTAGTAAAAAGGTAGTCTTATCATTTCTATGGCTTCAGTCAGCTAAGGGGACTGAAAGTTTCTTGGAGATTATTATGCTAACTATGAATTGAAAGGTTGGGTTGGGCCGGTGTGGTGGCTCAAACCTGTAATCCCAGCACTTTGGGAGGCCTAAGCAAGAGGATTGCCTGAGCCCTGCGGTTCAAGATCAGCCTGGGCAACTTGGTGAGACCTCATCTCTACAATAAATAAAAAAATTAACCAGGCGTGGCAGCACACACCTGTAGTTCTGGCTACTTGGAAGGCTGAGGCAGAAGGATTGCCTGAGCCCAGCAGGTTGACGTTTGGGTAGCCGTGAGCATGCCACTGCACTCCAGCCTGGGTGACAGAGTGAGACTCCAACTCAAAAAAAAAAATAAATAAAAGGTTGGGCTGTCCTTTTCTTGCATCTGATGGAGATTTGCCGAGTGGGTGAAGTAGTCTGCCAGCTTGGCCTGCAGTAAAACGTCTGAACGCTTCCTAAAATCCACCGGTTGGAAATTTATCTATCTATGTCTAACCTGTGCTAGATTCAAAGCATGTCAGTCTAAGCAAAAATGGTTATGCTGAGGCAAAATGTGAACTAAGTTTATTCCAAGTTTCTTGGGGTCCTTCCTTTCACAGAGTTATTCTACCATCTTTAAATGGTGACTACTGCACATGAAGTTTGCTCTCATGATCTTATCTTCCAATTTAAGAGAATAGAACAGAACTTTAAGAACCCCCCAGACATTCAGGGTAACTTGACCTAGAATTACATTCTTGATGAAGGCATGAGAGGGACCACCAACATAAGAGAAATGAAATAGAACAGACCAGATGAGGAGTTATATTCTTTCAAGCTGCAAAAAAAAAAAAAAAAGGAACAATTACCTTTCCACAGTTGCATATAATTTATACCACATTATCATGTTAAAAATATTGGAGACAAGTTCCAAAGAGTTTACTACCCTTAAACTATTTCAGCAGTATATTTTATAAAAACTATATAACATACGGTGTGGAATACATCCATTCTGCCTGTTCCTTTCACCACACTCTTGGTAAATACCAAGTGGTATCAGGATAAAGGTATCATAAGATTGCAGCAAATCATACTTCTCACATATCTCACATGGATAATCTTCAACTAAAATAAATTTAAGCAGAAGGTTTAAATTAATACCACGCTAGTGAAATTTTAGTGTTGTTTAAAATTTTTATGGGGAGAAGACAACTAATGCAGCATTTTATAATTACTGAAAGAGCTTAGTAAATAGTTTTCTCATTAAAGAGTAATTTGTATTAATTGCAAAACATTTTATGTTAAATTATGTATAATTTTCACATGAACTGTATCTACAAAAATAGGCTAATAATGTAAATCATTTTATAAATGACTATTTCTTTACTTGGGCTGGTAATGTAAGTATTTTTCCTACCACTAATAATTTTGGAAATTTTTAAATTTTTATTTTATAATTTTTTTAAAATTTTGAGTTGGGGTCTCACTCTGTTGCTCAGGTTGGAGTGCAGTGGCATGATCACAGCTCACCACAGCCTTGACCCAGCCTTGACATCCTGGGCTATTTTTCCCCCTCGGCCACCCAAGTAGCGAATTTTTGGTTTTCTTTTGGAGACAAGTTCTCGCTGTGTTGTCTAGGCCGGTCTTGAACTCCTGGGCTCAAGCAGTCCTCCCGCCTTGGCCTCCAAAAGTGCTGGGATTACAGGCTTAAGCCATTGTGCCAATCTTTGGACAATTTTAAAAATTGATCTCCACAAAGTTTAATTGAGATATCTACCAGCAATAAATGAGTTTTTTTTCCTCATAATATGATCTTAAAAACAAAGACCTACTTTGTCAACACGAAAATTTAAAAATTATTTTATTGTTTTATTTTGAATTTGTTTGATTATGTAAAAAAATGTGTTGCCAATTTGATGACTGTTTCCACTGCATGTGTTCCCCTCATTAAGAGAGTTCATTTTCTTCTTATTGACATGTAAGAGCTCCTTATATATTAAGGATATTCTTTATCTTTCATATATATTACATTACTAAAGTTTTTTTATTCTTTCTCTCAGTGTATCGTTTGTCTTTATATTTTTAATTGTTCTTGATAGCCTAAAGATTAAAATTTTCATGACATCAAATCTATTTATTTTACCTTACTGTTTTTACCTGTGGAATTTATTTGAGCTAAATTTTCTCCTCAAACCTCTATAAATATTTACCTATATTTTCTTTTGTGATTTCATGGTTTTAGTATACATATATATAATACATTATAATACATATGCTTAATCCATTTGGAATTTTTTTGTTTTTTATTTTTTATTTTTTTGAGTCAGAGTCTCACTCTGTCGCCCAGACTGGAGTGCAGTGGCCGCTCCCGGCCACCGCAGCCTCGACCTGCTGGATTCGGCGATCCTTCTACCTCAGCCTTCCAAGTAGCTGGAACTACAGGCGTGCGCTACCACGCCCGGCTAATTTTTTGATTTATTGTAGAGATGATGTTTATCTATTCTTATGTCAGTGAACATTTGAGTTGTCTCTACTTGTGGCTACTGTAAATATTAAAGTTTTAAAGATGATTGTGGATTCACATATAGTTAAGATAAATAATACAGAGAAATTCTGTGTATCCTTCATCTAGACTCCTCAAAAGGTAACATCTTGCAAATCACAACCGGTATACAATGCAACACAATACATACAATATAGTACTGTCATATCTATAATACAACACAGTATGATCGCAACCAGAATGCTTACATAGAGTCCGGATACAGAACGTTTCCATCAACACAAGGATATTTATGCTTCCTTTTTATATTTTCCTCCTGCTGTTCTTTAATCCCTGAAAACCACTAATCTGTGGTTTGTATGTATGCAAACTTCCATTTTTCTGAGATTAATGCCCAAGAGTAAAATTTCTAGGTTGCGTCATAGTAGCACAATAAAAAAAGTCAAACTGTTTTCCAGAATACCTTTGCCATTTAACTTTGTCATTTCAAGAATATTATATAAATGGAATAATACTTGCAGCCTTTTGAAATTGATTTTTTAAAAATTTGACATAATTCTCTTGAGATCAATACAAGTTGTCACATGTAACACCAACAGATTTCTTTTTATTGCTGAATAGCATTCCATGGTGTGGATGCATCACATTTCTTTAACCATTCACTCATTGAAGGGAACCTAGGTTGTTTCCAGTTTTTTGCCTTATAAACAAAAGTGCTATGAAATTACATATATAGGTTTCGTATGTATGCAAACTTCCATTTTTCTGAGATTAATGCCCAAGAGTAAAATTTCTAGGTTGCGTCATAGTAGCACAATAAAAAAAAGTCAAACTGTTTTCCAGAATACCTTTGCCATTTAATGTCCCTGCAAGCAATGCATGATAATCCAGTTCCTCTGCATCCTCACTAACATTTGTTGCTATCATTCTTTTTCATGCTAGTTATTTTGATAGGTGTAAAATGATATTGTAATTTGAATTTGCATAATGGCTAATGATGCTGTGCATCTTTCCATTTGCTTATTTTTCATCTGTTTATCTCCTTTAGTAAAATATTCATGTCTTCTGTGCATTTTCTAATCAGTTGTATTTATTTATTTATTTATTTATTTATTTATTTATATTTTGAGTTGCAGTCTCACTCAGTCGCCCAGACCGGAGTGCAGTGGCGCGCTGCCGGCCACCGCAGCCTCGACCTGCTGGGCTCCGGCGATCCTTCTGCCTCAGCCTGCCAAGTAACTGGAACTACAGGCATGCGTTATCACACCTGGCTAATTTTTTTGATTTATTGTAGAGATGAGGTCTCGCCAAGTTGCCCAGGCGGGTTTCGAACCTGCGGGCTCAGGCAATTCACTCACCTCGGCCTCCCAAAGTGCTGGATTATAGGCTTAGCCACCGAACCCAGCCAGTTGTTTATAGTTTTAATGGTAAGTTTTCAAAGTCCAGATATTAGTCCTTTGTTGGATATGCGGTTTGCAAATATGTTATTTCAGTCTATTGCTGCTGTCTTTTCATACTCTGAACAGAGTCTTCACAGGATAAAAGCTTTTTAATTTTCATGAAGTCCAATTTGTTAATTTTTTTAATTCGTTGTGCTTTTGTGTCAACTTTCTGCTCAGCACTAGAATCTGTAAATCTGTAGTTATTTACCAATACTTTTTTTGAAAACATCAAAGAAATGCAAATTAAAACCACACTGAGATACCAGCTAACTCTGGTCAGGATGGCCATCATCAATAACTCAAAAAACAACAGATGCTGGGGAGGATATGGGGCAAAGGGAATACTTCTACACTGTCGGTGGGAGTGTAAACTAGTACAACCCCTGTGGAAAACAGTTTGGAGATTCCTAAAAGACCTAAAAGTTGACTTTCCATATGATCCTGCAATCCCCCTACTGAGAATATACCTGGAGAACCTCAAATCACCCTGTGAAAAAGATACCTGCACATGCATGTTTATTGCAGCATTATTCACAATAGCAAAAACATGGGACCAGTCGTGCTACCCATTGAAAGAGGACTGGATAAAAAAAAATGTGGTAAATATATACAACGGAATATTACACAGCCATAAATGACAAAATTATGAACTTCGCAGCAACTTGGATGGACTTAGAGTCTATAATGCTGAGTGATTGATCACAGAAACAAAGAACTGAGTACCACGTGTTCTCACTCATAACCAGACCTTTAACAATTATCATAATACAATAAGAAAGGGATTGGCAGTAGTGGGAAACTACCGGGGGGGGGGGGGCACAGCACAAAAACAAGGGTACCTGCAAAATGAACATTTGTATATCAAACCCTTAATTGTATCCCACAACTTTAAAATTAAAAATTTTAATAAAGAAAGTTTTATAGTTGTACATTTTACATTTAAGTCTGTGATTCACTTCGAGCTATTTTTGGTATAAAATATGAGGCTTATATTGAGGTTTTCCTTTTTTATTGTTCATGTACCATTTGTTGAAATGACAATCTTTCCTCCATTTCCTCCAATTGCTTTTGCACCTTTGTCAAAAAATAAGTTGGGTTTATTTATGTGGTTATATTAATGGGTTACCTGTTCTATTCCATTGATCTGTATGTCCATTTCTTTGCCAATACCATAGAATCTTGACTATTGTTAGCCACTTAAATTTTAAAAATATGTAGGTAGGCAGATTCCTCTTATTTTAGTCTACTTTTTCAGAATTATTCCAGCCTTTGTAATTTCTTTGCCTTTCCAAATAATCTGTAGAACAATTTTTATCTAAAATTCTTGTGGGGGTTTTAATAGGAATTGTGTTAAATCTGTATATTAGTTTGAGTGGAATTAATATTTTTTCAAGTGGAGTCTTCCAATCCAGAAACTCAATGTGGCTTTCCTTTTACTTAGATCTTCTTTGATTACTTCCATCAAAGTTTTGTAGTTTTCAGCATACAAATTCTATACATTTTTTGTTGTATTTAAACCTAAGATTTTTTTAACAGTTATAAATGGTAGTATATTTTAAATTTTGTTTTCCATATATTAATTGCCAGTATACAGAAGCATAATTGAATTTCATTTAGCTTGTATCCTGTGACCTTGCTGAACTCATTTAATGATTTTAGTAGTTTTTTTGGTAGATTTTTGGGTATTTTCCCTGTAGACAATTATACCATCTGAAGATAGGGATGGATTTTATTTATCTCCAATCTACATTTCACATATATTTTTACTGCCACATTCCATTGTCAGAATTTCTAGCACTATGTTGATAAGGGTGAAGAGACAGAACATCCTTGCCTTGCCTTCATTGTTATAGGAATCACAGTTAGTTTTTCACCATTAAATAATGATGTTAGCTGTAAGAATTTTTGTAGACCTTCTTTATCAAGTTGAAGAAGTTCTCTTGTATTTCTAGGTTTTTTTTGAGAATTTTTACATAAACAGGTGTTAGATATTTTCAAATAATTTCTGTATTGATATTATCTTGTGATTTTTTTCTACTTTAGCTTATTGATGGTGGATTAAATTGATTGATATTCTAAAATTAACTAACCTTGTATCTTTGGAAAAACCCTGGTTGGTCATGGTGTATACTTTTTTCCATATATTGTTGAATTTTTTGTTAATGATTTGTTAATGATTTTACTGGTGTCTATATGAAACACATAGATCAGCATTTTTTGTTACTGTATTTGTCTGGTTTTGGAATCCAGATTTTGCTAGCTTCATAAATGAATTGAGAAATGTTCTTCATCTTCTATTTTTTGGAGCAAACTATGCAGAATTGGTGTTAATTCTTTAAATGTTTGGTAGAATTCTCCAGTGAAATCATTTGGGTCTGGAGTAGAGTTTTAACTGTGAAATTAATTTTCTTAAAAATTTGAGGCTATTCAAGTTATTTATTTTATATATGATGAGCTGTAGTAGTTTGTTTTTTTTAAGGAACTGGTCCATTTCTTCTAAGTTTTCAAATTTAATGACATAGGGTTATTTATAGCATTTCCATATTATCCTTCTTTGTATGCAGGGCTTTTTATTATATGCTTGATTTATTCCTGATATTGCTACTTTATGTCTTCTCTGTTTTTTTCTTTGCCAGTCTTTTTAGAGGTTTGTTCACTTTATTGACCTTTGCAAAAACCAACTTTTTAGCTCATTATTTTCTCTACAAAATTTTTGTTTTCTATTTCCATGATTTATATTCTTATTTTTATTATTTTTCTCCTTCTGCTTGCTTTGTGTTTATATCAGTCTTGTAGTTCTAGGTCCTTTAATGGAAACTAAAATTATTGACCTGAAGCTTAGATTATTATAGATTATGTTTTAACACTTGCTTTTAGTGTTATAACATTTCATTGCAGTACTGCTTCAGTTTTGCCTCATGAATTTTGATATGTTGCATTCTCATTTTCAAAGACTTTTTTTTGACCCATGCATAATTTTTAAATGTGCTGTTTAACTTTTGATTACTAGGAGAATTTCTTGTAATTTTTAAAAATTTATTTCTAATTTGACTCTGCTGGAGTCAGAGAACAATTTCTGTATAATATTAGTTCTCAATTTGTTGAAGATTTGTTTTATTGATCAGATGTGGCTTATCTTGGTATATGTCCTGTAGTTCCTTGAAAAGAACGTGCATTCTGCTGTTGTTGGGTGACATGCTTCATATAGGTCAAACAGATTATGTTGGTGAATGGCATTGCTGAGTTTTTCCTTACTATTGCTGATTTTCTGACTAGATTTTCTGCCTTATCAAATGTTGAAAGAAGGGTGCTGAAAACTCCAGCTACAATTGTGAACTTGTTTATTTCTCCTTTCAGTTCAGTCAACTTTTGCTTCACGTATTTTGCAGCTTTGTTATTTGTTGCATATACTTTGGGACTGTTATATCTTCTGATAGATTAACCTTTTTATCATTATGTAATGTCTCTGCCTGTACTAATTTTATTTGCTCTGAAGTCTATCTGGTATCAACATAGTCACTCCTATTTTTTACTAATTAAGAATAAAGTTCTGTATGTTTTCCATTTTTGAATTATGTCATATATTCCAATAAACCCATTGTAAATTGAAAATATTATCAGTTGAAAATACATTTAATACCCCTATAAATCTATTACAAAGTTGAAAAATCATAAGTCATGGACTGTTTGTACTTTTGATCTTCCTATATCATCATATTTGAAGTGAATTTCATAGACAGCATATATGTGGGTAGAGTATTTTAATATACTTTCCCAAATTGTACCTTAAGTAATATGTTTAGATCATTTACTTTTTTTTGTTTTCTGCTTGTTTTCTTTGTTTTTATTTATTTATTTTTTCTTGCTTTTCTGTGAATTTCTCAATTACTTTTTCAAATTCCACTTTTGTATCTCTATAATGTTTGTTGATATATATCTTTCTGTAGCTGTTTTAGTGGTTGCTATAAAATAATACATTTAGCATATGTCATAGTTTTCTGGTATTATATTTTATCAGTTTAAGTGAAATATAGAAATTTTATCTTCTTTTATATCCTTTTATCCCACCATATTTATAATTGTGTTAAGTATTTCTCTAGATACATTTAGAGCCACACCAGATAGTAGTATGCATTTTTTTTTTTTGAGTTTGAGTCTCACTCTGTCGCCCAGACTGGAGTGCAGTGGCCGCTCCCGGCCACCGCAGCCTCGACCTGCTGGGCTCCAGCGATCCTTCCGCCTCAGCCTTCCAAGCAGCTGGAACTACAGGCGCGCACTACCACGCCCGGCTAATTTTTTGATTTATTGTAGAGATGAGGTCTTGCTTGTCCAGGCGGGTCTCGAACCCACAGGCTCAGGCAATCCACTCACCTCAGCCTCCCAAAGGCGCGGGATTACAGGGTGAGCCACCGAGCCCGGCTAGTGGTGTACATTTTTTAACCATCAATCATAATTTAGAAGCTAAGAGTACAAAGAAAGACTTTATATTTTCTTTTATGTGTTCATTCTTCCTGATATTCTGAGATTCCCTGTTTACTTTCTGCTTCTGTTTTGAGATATTCTTTTGGCCATTATTTAAAAATGGGCCTGCTGAGGATAAAGTGTTTTTTTTTCTTTCCTGAGAGTATCTTGATTTCCCCTCATTCCTGAGAAATATTTTTGCTGGGCAGAGGATTCTGAGTTGATAGTGCCTTTTTTTCGTAATTGGAAGAAATCATGCCACTTCCTTCTGGTCTTCTGATGAAAAATCTATTGTCATCTGAATTACCTTTTCCTGTAGGAATTGTGTAAGTTTAATCCTTCTGCATTCAAGGTATTCTTTTTGACTTTAATGTGCAAAAGTCTTGGTATAGATTTCTTTGGGATTATCTTGTTTGAAGTTTGCTCTTCTCCTTGAATCTGTAGATTTATTATTTTCTCCCTCAATTTAGCTTGTTTTTAGCCATTATTACTTTCTCTTCTTCTTCCAGGACTTCAATGATACAAATGTTAGAGCTTTTGCTATAGTCCCACAGGTCCCTGGGATTCTATTTTTCTTTCAGTTTGTCTTATCTCAGTTGTTTAGATGGGATAATTTCTATTGTCTGTTCACAAATACTTTCCCTTCACTCTGCTGTTGAGTACACTCATTGAGGCTTTTATTTTTAAATGTGAGTTATTATTTTACTTTTCAGTTTGAGGTTTTTCTTTTTTTTTTTTTTTTTGTATCTTCTCTCTCTCTCTCTTTTTTTCTCAGTGACACTTTTTAACTTATTTCAGACATGTTCACAATTGTTCATTAAACATTTTTATGATGACTGATTTAAAAATCACATTAAATAATTCTATTAGTTTTCTTTTGGCATCTATTGATTTTCATTCAGTCCAAAATCTTTCTGGTTTTTGGTTTAATGAGTGATTTTTATTAAAAACATGTCATTTTTCAAATTATATTGTGAGACTCTGCGTCTTATTTAAACCTCCTGTTTTGGCTGGCTTTTTCTGACACTGCAATACCAAGGGAAGGAGGTTTTCTACATCATTACGGTCAGATGGAGTTAGAGGTTCAGGTTTTCCACATGGCTTCTATTGACATCCAACATGATGGGAGAGCTTCTCAATAATGCTCAGCAGAAATAGAAGTTATGTCTCCCCACTAGGACTCTATTGGTATCTCCTTGCCTGAGAATGGTAGAAATATCTTTTTACTGTTCTCCACATGGACTTCACTGATATTGCAGATGATGTGGTCTCATTACTACTGAGTGGTGGTGAGAATTTAGACTTCCTATGAGGCTTCCTCTGACACCACTCCAATAGGGAATGGAGAAGGATGCCTTACTACATTACTGAGGTGAGAGTGAAAGTCCAGGCTCTCCATATGGTGTCCACTGACACCACAGGAGGAGAAAGAACTCTTTATCATCTAGTAAGGATGCAAGTCATGGCTACCCACTGGGAATTTTCTGTCACTACACCAATAGGGGTGTTAGGTGCCTTCTTACATACTGGTGAAGTTGGAAGTCTAGGCTCCTTATCTGGTCTTTGCTGGTATGCATGTGAGCAAGGCCACTGTTTTTGCTGGAATGTTTGGCTGGCTGGAATACAGTCATTATTCTGTCTTGCTAGGTTGCTCCTTTCATAGTCCTCAGGCTTAGGAGCGCAGTCCTCTGTTGGGTCTCTTTTTTGTTTGGTATTTCTAGACAGTTGGCTTTTTCAGTTCCATGTTAAGAAGATATGAGGTAAAAGAAAAATCCAAAAACTGACAATAGTGCAGTCTTTGGTCCTTGGTTTCCAAGATCCCTACCCAGTCTTCCTTCTCTCTACCTTTAAGAGACATCTAATATTTTTTTTGTAATATCAAGTATTTCTAATTGTACTTAACAGTAAAAACATGGGAAAGTGTATCTACTCCATCTTCCCAACAATAAAAATTTCTCCAACTTTTAAATGTGGCAGATATTTACATATGCAGATGATTCCTGACTTATATTGGTTTTACTTTGGATTCTTAGGATTTTTGACTTTATAATGGGTTTACTGTGGTGTTAAATGCAATTTTGACTCATGATATTCTTGATTTACAATGGATTTATTGAAATTAGCCCCATTATAAATTGAAGAGCATTTTTCTGTGCATTTGCCTGTTCTTCAAGAAACAGTAACATAAGGTGTATATTTTCTTGCCTGTCTTGTTTTGTTCACTTCAAACTGTATCCTGGAGAACAAACACTGGCAATAGATAATGTTGTTTCTCATTTCTTTGTACTACTTCAGATTACTTCATTGGGTAGCTTAATCAAAGTTTATTCTATGAAGTATTTATTGACAGCCACTTGAGTTCATGCCAGTCTTTTCCTATTACAAGTAGTGTCATAATGAATAGCCTTGTACTTATACCCACATCTTTTCATATTTTTACTTCATTTGGGATGAACTACCAAAGCATATGTAGTTTTGTTGCCTCTTCATAGCATCTCTTTTGATAATTATAACTGATGTACTAAAAAGGTCTTGAAATTTAGCCTTAAAACGACATTATTTGCACTGACAACTTATTTTTAGTGTATTCTAGGCAAAGTTAAATTATTCCTCTAGACTTCTAGACTTCTCTATTTCTATTATAAAGTTTTCTCATCTCTATTATAGTAATAGTTAACGTTTTCTCATCTCTATTATAATAATAGCTACCTTTGTGTGCGCACACGTGCATGATGTGTGTGTGTGTGTGTGTGTGTGTGTGTGTGTGTGTCCATTAGTTTCCAGGCATTGTTTCAACTGCTTTACTTATTTCACAACAGTTTAGTGAGGTCATTATTGAAAGTCTAACTCTCATTTTACAGACAGTGATTTGGAAGAATGTAGAGAGGTTAAACAAATAAGGGACAAAAATCTAGGTGCAAGCTCCAATTTGCCTGCTGGAAAAACTCACAATTGTGCTCTTATTCTTTGTCTTCTATCTGAAAACAGTAATAGTATAGCCTAGCTCTCAGAATGTTGCAAGGGGAAAATGAGCTAATAGCTATGAGAACACTTTAAAGCCATGACTTGTAAAGTATGCATTCATTATTATAATCATGTACCTTCCCTGGAGAAATTTTATGGGCACCAATATTTATTCTCATCGAGACCTTTGGTAGCCTTCCCTTGGCACAATCTCTTTTGCAAATAGTTAAAATAGCCTATTTCATTGAGAACCCATGAATTACTTTTTTTTTTTAAAGGGAGTCTGCTTCATATTTTCCCTTCCTCTGAGGACATTGTCCCTGTTCGCTTCACAGGCCTTGTGTTTTGATATTAATTCCCCACAGGACACTATCTCCCCATAGGTCTTCTCATAACAATCTGATATCCATGCACCTGAGACACTTTTCATGCCAACCTGAACATTTCCAAGGAACCAAAGCTATGTAAGTATGGGAAGTTCAGGCCACTCAAGGGAAAAGGAGAGAATATGGGTGGGTGGGCAGTGTTGTCTGCCAGACTGAAGCACATCAAGATTGGAAGGGACTCTTGAGCTCCTGAAGGACGCTCTTGTCTTCACTCATTCTTTGGCAATGACACATCAAGTGCTTATATCTACCTACTCTCATTTAACCAAACAACAGAGAGATAGGATTATTGTTATTGGAGATGAAGTAAAGCTGGTCAAAGCATGATTAAAAATAATTTGATGGTAATTCTATGTTAAATATTGAGAACATCATGATTGTCCTCCAGACATCATTTCTAAGTGTAAGAAAAATAAAAACATGACAATATGAGCACAGACATTATAAGTTGTAGAGGAAAAATAGGCAAAAAGTTTGTCTCAATTAAAACAATCTGTTATTTTCTGTTGTTCAGCTGAGCTCTTTATTTTTCAAATGTTAACATGAAACCTACTCAACATGAATTTGGCACTCAGTAGCCTATCCTCCTCACTCTGCAAACAGTTCTACAGATGGTCTGTGAGTATGGGTATGGCTCATTACATGCTTCCTCCTCCTCATTCTTTCCTTTTTTGCCAAAAGACATATTTTTGTTGTTGTTGAAGGGGATGCAAAATAAGCAAATGAATTATTTTATTTTATTTTTGCTGACTCTTTGTTCCCCCTTGCACACTGCATGGACCTCACCCACTGGAGAGGGAACAGGCTCAGTCTGGTCTGGAAGGGTCCAGGAAGCTTTAGCTCTAACTTATGGATATAAAATACCATGATTTATTGCTAGTTGTTTAGCCTTTTTGCTTTTTTCCTCTTCCTGCTGTGTTCCTGAGACATTCTGATGGAGGAGAAGACACCCAAAGTGTCCTCTTAGGTGGTTTCCTTGCTTGATGGAAATTTTCACTTTTCCACATATGCGCTGCCTTTTATTATCTTTAAATAAAGGCAATAAGCTCTCTGTTGGCTCAAGTAAGAACTAACTATATTTGTCAAACCTTTCTTTTCTTATATAGGAATCTGCCTATGATTCTTCTTTTTTAATTTTTTTTCCTCTTTTGTTGCTGTTGTTTATTTTGTTTTCTTTTAATGAGTATAGAATTGATAGTGTTTGGAGGGAAAATGCCATTTTGAACCTGGAAATATTTTTCAGCTTTTGCCAAATGATGAGATTTGAATATTTGGTGATTCAGGGACTAGGTTTCAGGCAACTGCAGGAAAACACAGTAGTCCGATATTCATGTCATACTAAAGCAATGAAAAGAAAAAGGGATGAGTCTTAGGATGCAAACCCTAATTTTGACAGTGCCTTTTCAGGCAGCACTTTGGGATGTGCATGAATGGTCCCCAGGAAAAGAAGGAAGGTGAGATGGTGAGGGACAATGAGTCAGTTAGTCTGGAGCTGAGATGCCACCTCAGGTTATCTGATGTCAGATCCACCAGCTCCCCCTCCCTGAAATGCATTGCTTGCCAGCCATAGGCTGCTCCCATCACTGCCCACACTCAGCCATGACCAAGCCTTATGGCTCACAAACCATTCCAGTCTCTACACCTGCACTCTACTGCTTCTTTATAAAGGATTCAGACCAGACTTTGAAGAATGTGTATATCAAGCTAAAGAGGATAAATACTGCACGTGGATAATGACTTTTAGAAACATTATAGTAGGGACTATATGGAAGAAGGGTCTAAGAGAGTAAAAGGAAACAGAAGTTGACAGGAGACTACTGTTGTCAGCAGAAAGGAACATGTAAAGGATCGATTCAGGGTGTGCTCCAATGTTTGATACTTGAGCAGATGAGATTGTAACACACGCTTCCTCTGTATGAAACAATTATTATTCATATGTTATTTTAATTTTATTGTATTATAGAGATGTGGGGTACAAGTTAGGATTGACTACATAAGAAGGCTGCATGCTGGTGAAATTTAGGTTTCTAACTGGCCCTCAGTCCCCCTAGTCATGGGCCAGGTACCCTTTGGGTTGTCATGTTCTCCTATCCTCCTCCCTCTCTCCCTCCCCTAGCAGTGCCCAGCGACCACTGACCCCTTTCTTGTGCTAATGTAACTAATGCTCAGGGTCCACCTATGAGTGAGAATATGTGGTATTCAGCTCTTTGTTTCTGTGATAGTACACTTAGGATTATGGTCTGCAACTCAATCCAACTTTCTGCCAAGTCCATGATTTTGTTCTTTTTTATGGTTGCTCAATACTCCATCATGCATATGTACCACATTTTCTTTATCCAGCCCGCTTTTGATGGGCAGTAGGGTTGGTTTCATGTTTTTGCTATCTTAAAGTCTTGTAGCAATAAACATGCATCCTCAGGTTTTTGTTTGTTTGTTTGTTTGTTTTTTGTAGAATGATTTATATTCCTCTGGGTATATTCCCAGGAAAGGATTGCTGGAATGTATGAAAGGTTAATTTTTAGTTCTTTTAGGAATCACGACACTGCTTTCCATAGAAGTTAAACTAGCTTGCACTCCCACCAACAATGTAGAAGCATCCCCTTTACTCTGTACCCACACCAGCATCTGTTGTTTTTTCACTTATTAATGATAGCCATTTTTACTGGAGTTATGTGGTATCTCATTGTAGTTTTGATTTTCATTTCTCTGATGATCAGTGAGGCTGAGCAGTGTTTCATGTGCCTGTTGGCTGCTTGTATGTCATCTTTTGAGACATACATCTTTTGTGTCTGTTCATGTCCTTTGTTCACTTTTTAATAGTGTCGTTTGTTTTTTCCTTTCATTTGCTGAGTTCCTTGTAGATTATGGATGTTAGGCCTTTGTCAGATGCATAATTTGCAAATATTTTTTCCCACTCTGTGGGTTGTCTCTTTACTCTCTTGATGGTTTCTTTTGCTGTGCAAAAGCTTTTCAGTTTGATGAAGTCCCACTTGTCTATCTTAGTTTTTAAGGCTTTCCCTTTTGGGGACTTGGCCAATAATTTGTTGCCTGCTTTATTTACTTCTAGGATTCTTAAAGTTTGAGGTTTTACGTTTAGGTCTTTGATACATTTTGAGTTGATTTTTGTATATAGTGATATGTAGGGGTCCAGTTTCATTCTTGT
>CAUYQG010223418.1:0-30669 GCA_963574415.1 Tarsius wallacei | reverse complement strand
GGAGTCTCACTCTGTCACCCAGACTGGAGTGCAGTGGCCGCTCCCAGCCACCGCAGCCTCGACCTGCTGGGCTCCGGCAATCCTTCCGCCTCAGCCTTCCAAGTAGCTGGAACTACAGGCGCGCGCTACCACGCCCAGCTAGTTTTTTTTTTTTTTGATTTATTGTAGAGATGAAGTCTCGCCTGCCCAGACGGGTCTCGAACCCACGGGCTCAGGCAATCCACCCACCTCAGCCTCCCAAAGGCGCGGGATTACAGGCTGAGCCACCGAGCCTGGCTAATAAAATTTTTTTAAAAGGCAAGGGCAAAACTCAATAAAATTGCCACAGAGTTGGACAATCTCAAGGAAACGTACTCAGAAATAATGGAAATAAAGAACTCCACCATAAGGGATAAGATAGACAAGTGTGATCTCATCAAACTGAAAAGCTTCTGTAAAACAAAAGAAACCATCAAGAGAGTGGGGAGACAGCCCACAAACTGGAATAAAAAATACTTGCCAACTGTATATCTGACAAAGGCCTACCATCTAGGATCTACAAGGAAAAGAAACCAGCCTTATTTAAAGGTGGGCAAAAGATATGAATAGACACTTCTCAAAAGAAGACATACAGGCAGTCAGCAAATACATGAAAAACTACTCAGCCTCACTAATCATCAAAGAAATGCAAATTAAAACTACACTGAGATACCACTTAACTCTAGTCAGGATGATCATCACCAATAACTCAAAAAACAAAGATGCTGGAGAGGATTCAGGGAAAGGGGAACACTTCTACACTGTTGGTGGGAGGGCAATCTAGTACAACCTCTTTGGAAAACAGTGTAGTGATTCCTAAAAGTTCTAAAAATCAACCTCACATATGACCCAGCAATCTCCCTTCTGGGAATATACCCAGAGGAATGCAAATCATTATACAAATAAGATACCTGCGCCCACATGTTTATTGCAGCAATATTCACAATAGCAAAAACATGGAACCAAACGTGCAGCCCATTGAAAGTAGACAGACTGGATTTTTAAAATGTGGTACATATACACAATGGAATATTACACAGCCATAAAGGACAAAATTACAAACTTGGATTAATTTAGAGTCTGTAATACCTAGTGATCTAACACAGAAACAAAGAACTGAGTACCACATTTTCTCACTCATAAGTGGACCCTGAACAATTATCATAATAACATAAGAAAGGAATTGGCAGTAGTGGGAAACTGCCAGGGAAGGTAGTGGGGGGGGGGGCACACTTCATCAATAAGGGTACCTGATTTCAAACCAGGTGACATGGTAACCAAAGCGAGGCTCAAACTTTACCTATACAATGACCATTTGTATACCTAACCCTGAATTGTACTCTACATCTTTAAAGTAAAAATAAAGAAATATATAACTTGAGATACTGCTTCAAAACAAAAACAAAAACAAAAAAAACTCTGCCCAAGAAATACATAACAAACTGACAAGCATACAAAGCAGAATTGACCAAGCAGAAGCAAGATTATCAGAAATGGAAGACCACAATATAGAATTAACCCAATCTGTTAAAAATATGGAAAAATAACTTAAGAAGAAAGAAGAAACTCTCCAAGAAATGTCTGATTATATCAAGAAACCAGGCCTACATCTGATCAGTGTCCCTCAAGTAGAAAGATAAATGTAGAACACCTTGAAACAAACATTTCATGAAATCATCCACAAAAATTTTCCTCATCTTGCCAGAGTACAAGAGATTCAGAGAAGCCCTGCAAGACATCGCATAAGAAGACCAACTCCTAGACATATAGTAATTCACCTACGCAAAGTAGGTATAAAAGAAAAAATCCTAAAGGCAACCAGAGAAAAAGTTCAGTATACCTACCAGGTAAGATCAATCAGAATCACCAAGATCTATTTGTAGAAACATTAGGGATTGGACACCAATGTTCTTAAAGTTAAATAATTTCAACCAAGAATTTCCTACCCAGCCAAGCCGAGCTCCATCAGTGACAGAGAATTAAAATCCCTCTAAGGCATCCAATCCCTCTAAGACATCCATTCCCAAAGAGAATGTGCTGCCTCCAGACCAGCTCTACAGGAGAAACTTAAGAAGGTTTGTGCACAGAAGAAAAATAAAACAAAAGAATGACTATGCACTTCACAAGAACACAAACAAATGCAGAGTCAGAAGACCATACAATTCACCCACAAAAGTGGAAACACACATATATATTAACACAAAAGTTAAAAAAGAAAATAAAACAGCTCTATAAAAGCCTTATAACAAGAACGAACTCTCACATTTCAATAATCAGCCTGAACATAAATGGACTAAATGAAGCACTGAAAAGACACTGAATGGAAAACTGGATAAAAAAATCATGACCCAACAATATACTACCATCAGGAAACATCTCATTACAAATGGCGTTCACAGGTTCAACGCTAACGAAAACAAACAAACAAAAAAGACAGGAATTGTGATTATACTATCAGACAAAATAGCCTTCAAGCTATCAAAAATTTAAAAGGATAGAGGGACACTACATAATGATAAAAGTCCAATCCACTAGCAAGAAATATCCAACCTAAACATACATTCACCCAACACAGGAGAAACAGAACTTATAAAGCAACTACTAAGTAAACTAAAACCAGATATTGATTCTAACACAATCATAACTGGGGTATTAACACTCCATTAATAAACCTAGGTAGAACATTGAGGCAAAAAATTAATCAGGAGATCCAGAATATCAACTTTACACTTGACCAAATGAACTTAATTGATACCTACAGAACACTCCACCATGGAATATGCATTATACTTATCACCACATGGAGCATACTCCAAGATAGACCATATCCTCAGCCATAAATCAAGCATAAACAAATTCTATAATATCGAAATATTACCATGCACCTTCTCAGACCACAGTATAATAAAATAAATATCAACACCAACAAGATTCCCCCCAAAACACACAAAAACAGGGACAGGAAACAGCATAGTGCTGAACAACTCCTGGGTCAAAACAGAAATTAAAAGATTCTTGGAAACAAATGTAAACAAAGACAAATCTTACAAAAACCTCTGGGATGCCATGAAATCAGTACTAAGAGGGAAATTTATAGTTCTATGCACACATCAAGAAAATAGAAAGATCACACACTACTAGCCTAATAAGTCACCTAGGAGAGCTGGAAAGGCAATACCACCAAAAGCCTAACTTCAGCAGAGGAATCCATATCACCAAAGTAAAAGCCAAAATACGGCACGTAGAAGACAAACATTTAGAAAAAAAATCAACAAAACAAAAAGCTGGTTTGTTGAAAGGATAAACAAGATTGACAGACCCCCCCTTAGCAGATTGACTGAGAAAAAGAGAGAAAAAGTCCAAATAAATAAAATCAGAAATGAAAAAGATCAAGTCACAACTGACCTGAAGAAATATAAACATTATCAGAGATTACTATGCACACTTGTTTTTTTTTTTTGAATTGCAGTCTCACTCTGTCACCCAGATGGGAGTGCAGTGGCAAGCTCCCAGCCACCGCAGCCTCGACCTGCTGGGCTCCAGCGATCCTTCCGCCTCAGCCTTCCAAGTAACTGGAACGACAGGCGCACACTACCACGCCCGGCTAATTTTTTGATTTATTGTAGAGATGAGGTCTCACCAAGTTGCCCAGGTGGGTCTCGAAACTGCAGGCTCAGGCAATCCACTCACCTCAGCCTCCCAAAGCGCGGGATTACAGGCTGAGCCACCAAGCCCGGCTACTATGCACACTTGTATGGAAACAAAATTAAAAGTCTAAATGAATTGGAGAATTTTTGGACATCACACAACTTCTCCAGATTGAAACCAGAAGAAACTGAGACCCGAAATAGACCAATAGCAACCCAGGAAATTGACTTTGTCTAATGAAAACTACCTACAAAAAAAAAAAAAAAGGCCTGGACCAGATGACACTACAGCTGAATTCTATAAAACATACAAGGAGGAGCCAATACCAATCCTACTGAAAGTATTCCAGGCAATCAAGAAAGACAGAATTCTCCCCAAATCATTTTATGAAATTAACATCACACTGATACCCAAACATGGCAAAGACCAAACAAAGAAAAAAAAAAAACTGCAGGGCAAGATCCCTGATATACATAGATGTAAACATTCTCAACAACATTCTAATAATTGGATCCAACACACATCTCAAGAATTATCCATTATGACCAAGTAGGCATTATCCTAGGGATGCAGAGCTAGTTCAACATCTGCAAGACCATAAACTCAATTAAATACATCAATAGATGTAAAAACAAGAACCACAGTATTATGTCATTAGACAGATAAAGCTTTCAAAAAAATTCATCATCGATTCTTGATAAAAGTCCTTGAACACCTAAGTATATAGGGAACATACCTCAAAAATAGTAAGAGCCATATACAATAAACCTATAGCCAACATATTGCTATACAGACAGAAATTGGAAGCATTTCCCCCAAAAACTAGAACAAGAGAAGGCTGACTACTCTCACCCCTCCTGTTCAATATAATGTTGGAAGTCCTAGCTAGAGCAATCAGAAAAGAGAAGGAAATCAGGGGTATCCAAATATGAAAAGAGGAAGTTAAACTATCCCACTTTGCTGATGATATGATCCTACACCTGGAAAACCCAAGAGAATCTGTCAAAAAGCTCCTTGCTCTGATAAAGGACTTTGGCAAAGTCTCAGGGTACAAAATCAATGTGCAAAAGACAGTTTTATACGCCAACAACAATTAGGCAGAGAACTAAATACAAAGTACAATCTCATTCATAACAGCCACAAAGAAATAAGATACCTTGACATCTTCCTAACCAGAGAAGTTAAAAACTTTTACAATGAAAACTACAAAACACTGCTCAAAGAAATCAAAGAAGATACAAATAGAAAAATATTCATGCTCATGGATTGGGGGCATCAACATTTTTAAGATGTCCATCCTACCCAAGGTAATCTACAGACTCAATGCAATACCCATTAAATTACCAACATCATTCTTCTCAGACCTGGAAACAACAATACAGAAATTCATATGGAAACATAAACAACCACGAATACTCAAAACAATCCTCAGCAAAAGAAAAAAAGTAGGAGGTATCACATTTCCAGACTTTAAACTTTATTATAAGGCTACAATAATCAAAACAGCCTGTTACTGGTACAAGAACAAGCATATAGACAAATGGAACAGGATAGAGATTTTAGAAACAAAACCTCAATTTGTCACCCAATTCATCTTCTACAAAGCCACAACCAACAACCACTAGGGAGATGAGAACCTATTCAGTAATTGGTGCTGGGAAAATTGACTGACCACATACAGAGGAATGAAACATATTGCTACCTATCACCATAACCAAAAGTCAACTATAAATGGATCTGGATCAAAGACCTAAATGTTAAACCTCAAATGATAAGAATCTTAGAAAATGCAGGAGTCACCCTTACAGAAATTTGAATAGGCAACAAATTCCTGATGAAAATCACAAATGCCTATGCCATAAAAAATAAAATAGACAAATGGGACCTCATCAAATTGAAAAGCTTCAGCAAAGCAAAAGAATCCATCAAGAGAGTGGGGAGATAGCCCACAGAATGGGAAAAAAAAATTTGGAAAAAAACTTCCTGGATCTGAAAAGAACTCAAACATAACTAAAGGAAAAAAAAAAAAAGTCCTATTAAAAAGTAGACAAAAGATACGAATTGACACTTCTCAAAAGAAGACCTATGAATAGCCAACAGATACATGAAAACATGCTCAGCCTCACTAATCATCAGAGAAATGCAAATCAAAACCACACTAAGATACTACCTAACTCTAGTAGTATGGTGACTTTCATTAATAACTCAGAAAACAACAGATGCTGGAGAAGATATGGAGAAGAGAAAATGCTTCTACATTGTTGGTGGGAGTGTAAATTAGCACAACTCCTGTGAAAAACGGTGTGATGATTTCTAAAAGATCTAAAAACCTATCTTTCATACAACCCAGCAATTCCCCTTCTAGTAATATACCTGGAGGAACTCAAGTCATTCTACAAAAAAGATACCTGTGCATGCATGTTTATTGCAGCACTATTAACAATAGCAAAAACATGGAACCAGCCATGCTTTCCATCAAAAATTGGCTGGATAAAAATAATGTGGTACATATACATGATGGAATATTAAACAGCCATAAAGAAGGACAAAATTATGGACTTAAAACATATAAATTTTTTAAATTTAGAAAATTGGAATTTGATAGATTTGGATTCATATCATAGCTCTACAATTAAGTGCTGTGTGACTTTGATAAAATTATTTCATCTCTCTATGACTTTCTTCATTTTATTATCTGTAAAATGAGTATAATATTTTTCTCTGTATTATAGTTATTAATATTTCAAATAATATGAACACATTTAGGAAAATGTCTGGCCTCTAGTAAATTCTAAAGAAATGGTAGATATAAAAATTATTATTGTCAAAAACTATGGAAAATAAATAATTTTGAAATCTCAAGTAGTACACTATTATTTCATTTTTTCAACTTTTTTCTATAATTCATTTAGATTCTTTTCCAATTTTTTATATTTCTTGTAATTTTGACTTTTTAACAGTTTTGCATGTTAACTCTATAAGTATCTTTATTTCTATGGAGTCAAGAAATAAAATATTTGTTTTATAAGATAGATTAGAAATTGTAGAAAATTATTAATTTAAAATAATTATCTAATTTCTCAGAGTTTAGTGACATATCAACTGGGAGCAGATGAGGAGAGAAATCATGTCTCCCTCTTTTTACTGATTGAATGTGCATCTTGACTATAACATACGTTTTTGATTTTACAGACGTTGTAGCAAGTCTCCCACCCCTCAACTTATGCCAGATTCTACCTGATAGCTGCTGATGAGATTGCATACAGCCTTTTCTGGGGAGTTAAAAAATAAAGGATTGAATCTTTTCCCTGTATAGATTCAATAGTACCAGAATAGCTCTGATGAATGAGGTGGGAATCTGAGTTTCTTGTTTAGGAAAGAAAAACAGGGTTACTCAAGGAGGAACTCACTAATTAGAAGTCAAAGGATTAGCCGGGCTCGGTGGTTCAGCCTGTAATCCTGCGCTTTGGGAGGCTGAGGTGAGTGGATTGCCTGAGCCCGCGTCAAGACCCGCCTGGGCAATTTGGCAAGACCTCATCTCTACAATAAATCAAAAAATTAGCCGGACGTGGTAGCGCGCGCCTGTAGTTTCAGCTACTTGGAAGGCTGAGGCGGAAGGATGGCGGAGCCCAGCAGGTTGAGGCTGCGGAGGCTGGGAATGTGCCACTGCACTCCAGTCTGGGCGACAGAGTGAGACTTCAACTCAAAAAAAAAAAAAAAAAAAAAAAGAAGTCAAAGGATGAGTTTAGACCGAAGACCTGGATGAAATTCAACAGATTGTCATGAGAAAGGTGTAAGAATGGGGCGGTCTCAAATGAAGCATATGGCATAGAACAGAAACTTCTGAGTTGTCTTTCATAGTCCTGTAGGTGTGTTTGAGAATAATGGCTCTCTAGATGATACAAAATAAAATGCTAAAGCACTGGAAACATGGTCCCCTAGTGATATGGAATCACCATAGGTGAAGCACTTGACTTTGGCAGTAAAAAAATGCCTCCTCTTCCAAATCTTTTCTGGTTCTCTCAGGACTGGTGTTAAAAATAGTGATTCTCTCTCACCTCCTTGAGCTATATTTTTCCAGAAGTTTCATCACATCATCAGACTTCAGATAAAACCTTTGTGCTTTAGCTTTTCTTTTGGTGATGGTAGAGATATTTCAGTTCTTTCTCTGAGAAATCCTTAAAATGAGAGCTACTGAGCAGATAATGATATTGATCCTCTGGAAATAAATTGCCAATGATTTGGATGTGGCACTAGATACAAGCTGAAGTTATCTCATAAATCACCAGCTAATCTTCAGTTTGATGGTATAATGGAAAGAACCATTAATTTGAAAACAGCTTCCAATGCTGGTTGTAGTTTCTTCAGTCTTAAGGTGGACATAAATTCCATTGTCAATAAAGAGGCTGAATTGATCAATCAGGAAGGAAATATAGGAGTAAGTATCCTAATGAGACCATCTATCTATTGATGGATGACCCTGGGAGAAGAGAAGAGCAGTATCACAGTAGCAAGATGAAGACAGAGTTATAGCAATTGAATATTGAAATAAATAATATCTAACATGCATTACATTCTCAATAGGTAGTCACCATCCCAAGTCTTTTGTTTTTATTGAATGACTTTTAATCCTCTTTTAATTATCACATTAAAGATGAGAACAAGAAAATATAAAGAGTATAACTAACTTGCCAAGATCTTGTGTATCCTAATATGCAAAGCTGGAATTTGTGCAAAGGAAGTCTGACTTCTGAGCCTGAGTTTTTCACCAATTTTATGAGTTACATATTTTATTCCTTTGAAATTGTTTGTTTATTTGTTTGTTTTTTGAGCTGGAGTCTCACTCTGTTGCCTAGGCTGGATTGCAGGCATGCACTACCATAGCCAGCTAATTTTTTTATTTATTGTAGGGTGAGGTCTCACCAAGTTTCCCAGACTAATGTCGAACCCCTGGGCTCAGGCAATCCCCTTGCCTCAGCCTCCCAAAGTACTGGGATTATAGGCTTGAGCCACCATGCTCGGCCCTCTGAAATTTTTATGTTGAAATCCTAACCATCAGTATTTCAGAATGTGAATGTATTTGAAGATAAGGTCTTTAAAATGGTAGAATGAAGTCATTAGGGTAGATGATAATCCAAGAAGACTTGTATCCTTATTAGAAAAGGCAATTAGGACACAGACATGTACAGAAAGATCGGGTAACAATTGGTATATATTATTATTAATAATATACTTATTAAATAATGCAATGAGTGAGAAAAGAATTCTGCTATTGAATAGAATGTTTTGTCTAACTGGGCTTAAGGATGCTTCCAGTTCTAATGTCCTCATTTTATGGAAGTGATTATTGAAATTTGTAAACTTGTCAGGGATTGCTACCTTCTCTGGTCAGATCCCATCTAGATGTTGAGGAATTTCTCCAAGAGCTCCTGGTAAAATGATCCTTCTTCTCAGTAACTTCCATTCCTTCCCGAATATATGACTGTTATGGTATTAATGCCTGTGTTTGCCATTACAGGTTTGTCCTTAATTATGCATTTATAAAAATATATGATTTCACTTCAAAAAAATTGAGGATTTGAAGCAATTTGTCCAATGTCACTCAAACAGGATCTAGAACATAGCTCACCTAATTTAATTTATACTCAATTTTGCAAAAATTATGTTGCTGTCTTTCCTTTTTTTTTTTAATTGGAGTGTCACTCTGTCACCCAGGCTGGAGTGCAGTGGCACGCACCCTTACGGCTACCCGAGCGTTGACCTGCTTGCCTCTGGCGATCCTTCTGCCTCAGTCTTCCAAGTAGCCGTAGCTACAGGCGCGCGCTACCATGCCCATCTAATTGTTGATTTATTGTAGAGATGAGGTCTCTCCAAGTTGCCGGGGCTGGTCTTGAACCCGTGGGCTCAGGCAATACACTCGCCTCGGCCTCACATAGTGCTGGGATTACAGGCTGAGCCACCGAGCTATGTTGCTTTCTTGATGCTTGCTGTTATTTGTTTAACCTAGCAACTATAAAGCATTGTTCATGTTACCTATAATGTGTTTGGCTTATAAATAACCTTCAATCCATGTTTGTTGACTCAAACTGCTCCAGCTAAAATTGATGTTCCCAGTATGTATAAATGTAGGAATTCAAATTCATCTGTAAATTAAGGTTGGGTGCAGTAGCTCACCTCTTAATCTCAACACTTTGGGAGGCTGAGGTGGGAGGATTGTTTGAGTCCAGGTGTTCGAGATCAGCCTGAGAAACATAATGAGACCTCATCTCTACAAAAACATCAAAAAATTAGCCAGGTATGGTGTTAAGCGCCTGTAGTTCCAGCTACTTGAATGCTGAGGTGGAAGTGTCGTCTGAGCTTAAGAGGTTAAGACTGTGGTAACCTGTGATTGCGCCACTGCCCTACAGCCTGGGTGGCAGAGTGAGACCTTAACTTAAAAAAAGAGGGGGGCCGGGCTCGGTGGCTCAGCCTGTAATCCCGCGCCTTTGGGAGGCTGAGGTGAGTGGATTGCCTGAGCCCGCGGGTTCGAGACCTGCCTGGGCAAGCAAGACCTCATCTCTACAATAAATCAAAAAATTAGCCAGACATGGTAGCGCGCGTCTGTAGTTCCAGCTACTTGGAAGGCTGAGGCGGAAGGATCGCTGGAGCCCAGCAGGTCGAGGCTGCGGTGGCCAGGAGCGGCCACTACACTCCAGTCTGGGCGACAGAGTGAGACTCCAACTCAAAAAAAAAAAAAAAAAAAGAGGGGGAACTAAAACTTAAAAAATCCTTTCTAAGAATAGAAACCAAGATTGAAAAACAAAAACAAAACAAAGCAACAACAACAAAAAACCAGCAAATTCTTGAGATGATAAGAGTATCATTTGGCTTTTATGAGATAAATACATTTTAGTAATAAAAGATGGTAGGGGAAGTTTAATCTTTGGAAATCTGGGAAATCATAATGGAGTAGATGGCAATGATACAGTATGAAGTATGAGGGTATCTGAGAAGAGCTGTGAAGTGTCAGGAAGCCTCACTTAAGATAATCTTCATCAAAGTTCTATTTCCATTATGATTTGCATATACTTATTGGTTCCATATTAGGGATGAGGGCATTAGTGGAGGGAAAGTTGGTAGGGGCTGTGTTTCTCTTCTTCCTGCTACAGTGTTATGGTGCACAGGCATGGCAAGAAAGACATGAGTACCCAGATTCTTAAGAAAAAAATTAGCTTCAAGTTGTTGGGACACAATTATCCACAGTTCTCCTGTGCTTTTACATTTCTCACTGTTTTCAGATCACCAAGACCACCTTTAAATTCAGTGATTTGCTAAAAGGAATCACAAGACTCAGCATACAGTTATAGTCATAGCTAACTATATTCATAGTTATATTTATAGCTATATTAAAGTGAAAGGATACAAAGCAAAAGATAGAACATTTAGAGAAAATAAGAGAAAACCATGTGTACATTTTCAACAATCTCCTCCCAGTGAAATCAGACAGTACCCACTCAACCCAGAAACTAGTGGTGACAAAATGCGTGAGGTGTGACTGTGTATCTGGGAAGTTCATTAGATATTCATTTCCAACAATTTTTACTCTGGGCTGGTTGGGTGGTACCCTCTGCTTAGTACATACACAAATTCCAGACTCCCAGAAAGAAAGGAAGTATTCAGATTGTACAAACAATCTAGGCAGTGAGTTGCTTTTACAATTTAGAGAAAGTTTTATATCAGTGTAAGAAACTGTTTACTGTTCACACTCTCGAATGTCAACCAAGAACTAACCTTATAAGCAGACATTTCTAACACTTTAATGCAGAGTCATGAACATCTTTTGATCTAAACTGTCTTTTCAAAGATGTTTGTATAGTAAAAATCCATGGAAAATGGAGACAAGTTCTCCCTCCAGGGCAAAGTTTCCAAAGGTCTGCTTATAATCCATTATAAAAGATTGGAGTTTCCTAACATTGGGAATCCTTCACTGTAAAACAAACCTAGCATGTGTGTAGCATTCACGTGAGCCATCCCACATCACCACCAAGGGACACGGGGGATGAGGGCAAAAAGGATGGATGCCCTTGATGTTCGTGCTTCTACTTTGCTGTGAGTAATACAGTCTTTTGTCTCTGACTCAGGAGTTATCTTCTGCCAACATTCATGAAACTGTGGCAGGCTAAATGTTAGCTTGCACGCAAAGTAAAAATCTCAAAACTTTTCTGCTCTTGACACTAGTCATACTGGGATCCTGGAAGCCTATGAAGAAAGTGCATATTATTGCAATGAGAGAACTGGAGTTCTAGGAACTAATTCGATTGAAAGCTGGCCACTGAAGGTGATCACATCCAAGGCATCTGCTTTTAATTAAGGCAATGCAATTAATCACATATGTCACTCACTGGTAGAAATAGATGGCATACAGCAGGATTCAACCCATAAATTAAATGTTTAAGAAAATCTTGGGCAGACAGAGATTGAGTTGTGTCTGGAGGCTTTCATGTAATATTTCAACATGTTGGGTTTTATTTGAGCTCTAAAAATAGGTGAAGCCTTATTCCCCTAACCCCTCCTAAGTATACCCTGAACACTGCCATTATGTGTTTCGATTGTTTGCTTTTTGAATGAAAAGTTTCACAAATAAAGATTACAACCTCTTTTTTTGATGCTTAATATGAATTTAATAATCTACTTGGATTTAAGATTGATGACTTTTAACAACTGTACCAACCACTTTACCACCACTGAAAATGAGATTCAGAATTGCAGCATCCAATATAGTTACACTTCATATTAAATTTTAATTAAATAAGTTGAATGTTGAATAAAGTTTAAAATTTACTTTCTTAATCACATGAACCACATTTCAAGTTCTTAATACCTGCTTATTTGTCTTAGTAGCCACTGCTATGAAGAGATTGGATGTATTGGGCAACACATATTTAGAACTTTGGAGAAAGTGATAGAAACATCCTTTTAAAACTAATAGCCAGCAACATTAGAATGTCTTTTTTACTCAAAATGATTTTGATAGCCATCCATATTATTGCATGGGTCATTAATGTTTTATCCTTTTGTTGCTATATAGTATTACATTTAATTATTATGCCACAATTTAACAATTTTTATTTATTTACTTATTTTTATAGATTTAGGAAGTACAAGTACAGTTTTGTTTCATGGCTAGATTATAAAGTGTGGACTTTTAGTACAACCATTACCTGATACATTACCAAATAGGAAATAGTAGTGTACCTTATACCAAATAAATAATTTCTCATTCTTCACTTTCCTCTCTATCTTTTGGAATCTCCAAAGTTTAGTATTCTGCTATGAATGACCATGTGTACCTATTGTTTATCTATTACTTATAATGTTGTATTTGACTATTTCTCATTAATTTCACTTAAGATAATGGCTTGCTGTTTCACCTATGTTGCACAAGACACGATGATTCCATTATTTAAAAAAATAGATGAGTAGTATTCCATCATATGTATATGTATATATGAAGGGGGACCCCAAAAAGTAGAATTTATTTATAAAAATTTGTGTATTTATTCATACATTTTAAAATGTCAGTCACCTTCTAAGTATTCTCCATTTGATGCAATATAACTATTGAAATGCTTTTTCCACTGCTCAAAATGGTTTTTTTAAAACATTGATTTTGCCGGGCTCGGTGGCTCAGCCTGTAATCTCGTTCTTTGGGAGCCCGCGGGTTCGAGACCCCCCTGGGCAACTTGGTGAGACCTCATCTCTACAATAAATAAAAAATTAGCCGGGTGTGGTATCGCGTGCCTGTAGTTCCAGCTACTTGGAAGGCTAAGGCAGAAGGATCGCTGAAGCCCAGCAGGTCGAGGTTGCGGTGGCCGGGAGCGGCCACTGCACTACAGTCTGGGTGACAGAGTGAGACCCCAACTAAAAAACAAAACAAAACAAAACAAAAAAACAAAAAGAACATCAATTTTAATGCTTTTCAGTATTTCTGCCATTATTTGTTTCACCTCTTCTACACTGGCAAAACATTTCCCTTTGAGGACTTTTTTTCATCCAAGGAAACAAACAAACAAAAAAGTTGATTGGGGTGACATTGGGTGAATAGGGAAGGTGGGGAGTGGGAATGGGAGTCATGCTGTTTTGGTCAAAAAATTCTGAACACTCCAGCACAGTATGGGTAGGTGTGCTTGTAAATCACCCATTATGAAATGGGCAAATGTGCTGAAAGAATTTTGAAAAATAAATAAATAAATGATGATTAACTGAAGCCACACACAGCCCCTTGTGGCTGGTATACCGATGCCTATGTGTTCCTAGAACACTTACCTAGTGGGATACAATAAATTCATCCTCCAAAAATTAATTCAATTTTTTATATACACACACAAACCATATATGTATAAATAGATGATAAATAGATAACATTTTCTTCATGCAGTCATTCATTGATGTAATGATTCTGTAATTTTGCTATTGTGAACAGTGCTAATAATCATACAAGTGGAGGTGTCTTTATATGACAATTTATTTTCCTTTGAATATGCATTTGGTAGTTGGAATTGCTGGATGGAATAGTAGCTATTTTTTAGTTATTTCAGAAATCTCCATACTGTTTAACATAGAGGTTGTACTAATTCATATTCTAATCAAGAATGTATAAGTGATCCCTTCTCTGCACCTCCTTAAAAACATCCGTTGATTTTTACTTTTCTAATTATAACTATTCTGACTGGTGTAAGATCGTATCTTATTGTATTTTAATTGCATTTCTCTGATGATTACTGATAATAAGCATTTTTTCATGCTTGTTGGCTGTTTGTATGTCTTCTTCTGAAAAATATCTGTTCATGTCTTTCAGTCACCTTTTAAATTATTTTTTATTGAATTGTTTGCATTCCTTGTAGATTCTGGATATTAGTCCTTTTTTAGATGCTTGATTTGCAAATATTTTCTATTTTTCTGTAGGTTTATTACCCTAAGATGATTGAATTCTGTTTACTCTGTTGAATGTTTCTTTTGTTGGCAGAATATTTTTAGTTTAATTAAGTCCCATTTGTCTGTTTTTTACTCTATTTGCTTTTAGGATCTAAGTCATAAATTATTTGCCTAGGCCAATGTGCAGCAAAGTTTTTCATATATTTTCTTCCAGAATTTTTATAGTGTCAGATCTTACATTTAAGTCTTTAATCTATCTTGAGTTAATTTTAGTAAATAGTGAGAGATAGTAGCCCAGTTTACTTTTGTGCCTTTGCCTACTTAGTGTTCCCAGCACCATCTTTTTAAAAGGATAGCCCTTTCCCAGTATGCATTTTTGTCATCTTTGCTGAAGATGTCTTGGTTGTAGATATGTGGCTTTATTCTTAAATCCCCAACTCTGTTCCATTCATTAATGTGTGTATTTTTTTTAATCAGTATTTTTTATTATCATATTGTGAGGTATAGTTAAGGATTAGGTATACAAATATGCTTCGTTCAGACACCCTTGGTGATAAGAGGTGTCTCCCCGTCCCAAGACAGATATTGAGTATCATTAATCCCATCCCACCTCCCCTCCCCTCCCTGTAATTTCCCACCACTGTCAGTCATTTTCTTATAGTATTACGTTGGATGTTAAAGGTTCACTATATGAGTGAGAACATGTGATACTCCGATCTTTGTTTCTGTGAGAGGTCACTCAGTATTATAGATTCTACTTCCATCCAAGTCGATAGAAGCAATGTTTAAGTCTTGTGTTTTAAGAAGCTCAGTTCTCAAGTGAGTCAACCCAAGGAAGTAGCTGCTTTGCACATAGAATATTAAGTTGGTGGAATATCCTCCCACTGATCTTCAAAAGTCAACAGAGTGAACTGTTGTATGAAGGCAGGCATTGAGAGGGGGAGCTGAGACAGACTCATCTTTTTCTTCTGTGACGTCTGGGAGTTTGGATCCCAGTTTCACCGTCACCCAGGCAGAGAGTGCTCACTGAAGATAACCAGGCTCTGGTGATTGTCCACAAGGAACTCTGAGCCTCCAGAATGAGTGTTGCCCTTAGACAGAGACAGGGCTTGCTTTGAGGTGATCCTAACTTCCTGCTGTGTCAAGTTCTGTGAGTAGAGATTCATTCTTTGGTCTCTAAAAAGAATGTAAAGACAAGGAGAAAGAACACATCAGATTGGCTTACCAGATTGGTGTCAGATGTTATTATTTTGATGAAATGCCAAAGAAAGAGAATTTGAAGAAAACAGAAAGCTGAATAGTGGGAATGTTGGCAGTGGGTAAGGGAGAGGCAGGTGGCAAAAAGAAACTTCTTCTACTTCATAAGTTGCTCCTTCCATTCAGCACATTTAGAGAATAAAATACCATTTTTCAGACTGAAGATGCAGGGGAACAATTATTATTTTTAAGGTTCTTGCAACATAGTTTCAATTAGCAGCAATAATCCTGTCACACTTGGACCTCATTGTTGGTGAAGAGAGACTGTGTTTAACTTTGCCCTGGTAACCGTAAAACCACAACAAAATAAAATCTCCCGAATGCTACTAGGAAACACCAGGATCTCTTCTACCCTAGGAGAAGGGCTTGATTCAAATGGCTCTGCAATGCACAGCATGCTTACAGTGCATCTGAAGGATCTCAGAGTTGTGTGTGTGTGTGTGTGTGTGTGTGTGTGTGTGTGTGTGTTTAGCATCATCTTAATAAATAACCAATAATTCACACAATTAAGATGGTGAGTGCCTTCTCAAGAAATCTAAGCCTTTTAAATAACAATAACACAAACCTGAAAGCCTGATCAGGCACCCTCGAATTTAGTTTATTTGCTATTGATTTGACAGCCAAAAAGAGGCCAGCGTTAGGCTCTTTGGGGAAGTTGATTATGAAGGAGCCTGCGGAATGTGCTCCTGGCACTGCAACACGTCCCTCCTGGGACCACCGGGGAACCTCCCAGCCTTTCAAGATAGGCTCTGCTCAAAGAGGTCACCCGGCCAGTGGAAACCCTGGCCAAAACTTGGCGGCCAGGCCAGCGTAGCTCCTGCTGAGGCGGCGAGTGCTGGCGCTCTGGGTTGTTTCCTTCCCACCTCGATCCCGGGAGGAGAACCTGGCGCTCAAAGGCTTCTCCAGAGGGTGGGTCACAGAACCGCTCTGCCGCTGCAGAGAGACGCCGGAGGTCATGCATCTCCAGGAGGTAGGGGAAGACTGAAGCCAGCCTTCGGGTCCCCGCCCCCAACTCCTCCAGGGACCGCGCATCCCGGAGCCGGGCGCTGGTCGCTGGGCCGGGGAGGGGGTGTGGCGGGGCCGGGGCCGGGCCGGGCCCCAAGGTTGCACCGACCTCGACGACCTTCCCTCCCTACCCGAGCCGTAGCTGCGGGGGCGGGAGAAAGGGGAGGCCTAGCCCCCCCGTCTCCCCCCCCGCCCCCCCGCCCTACCAGGCGTGCAGCCGGGAGGAGGAACCGATCGCGGAGGGAGGGGAGAGGCGCGGAGCAGCCCGGCGCGGGAGTGAGAGTGGGTGAGCCAGCGGGGTGAGCGCGGGCGCCGGCCCCGAGCCCGCTGGGATTGTTGTACTCTTGTCACCAGGGAGGCCGGGCTCCCTGCAGCCCGGCGAACCGCGCCCGAGTCCCGGCGACAGGCAGGGACAGCAGCGCACACCCGCCGTCCCGCCGACCCAGGGCGCAGCGAGCCGGGAGGAGGCGTTTGCTCGCCTGGCCCGGCGGCTGGGAACCTGAACGAGGCCGGGAGAGAAGGTAAAAGGAAAGACAGAGACCGGGACACAGAGACAGAGCGGAGAGATAGGTGGAAGATGGACAGATTGCAGAGAAATTGCCAGCAAGTTTGAGCTTGCACACCGAGGCTCTGCGTACTTGATGGGGGGGGGGGGCGGGGGAGGTGGCGGTGGTGTGTGTACGTGTGTGACATTCGTGGGTAAGGAGATTAGGAGGCTGCTCTTTGCATCTCGTGCGTAGATACCCCTATTAATATCCCCCCTCTGAGTTGTCATTTCCGCTGTGGCACATCCCCTGGGCGCCAATGATGCAGAAGCAAGGAGGCAGCCCCCCTCTTATTGTGATGGTCGCTACTGTTGCTACTATCAGATGGGAGATGCAGGGCGTTGAACACGTTCTAGGAGCCTCCCTTCCTCCATCCCCCGACTATTTTGGGAAGGACTGGGGGAGGGTGAAGGGCTTGAAGGCTGCGCGGAGGCCCGGGCGCGTCAGACTCCAGTGGCGCTGTCATGGTGCCTTCGCTTCCAGGCAGAGTCTACACTAGAGGGCAAGATAACTTTCATCTCCTCTCCAGAAAGACACGTTTCAGTCAGAAATCTTGCACTGCTGCTGGAGGGGTTCTGGGAAATGGTGGTTCCCAGGGGGGCAGGTGCATAGCAGAGGGCAGGGAGACAGCGCCAACGTGAAGCGAAAGCCCCCTGGGAAGGGAGGTAGGGTGTGCTGACTGAGATCCCAGGGTTTGGAGCCTGGAAGTTCAACCTCCTTCCATGTATTCAGTCAGGTCTAGCCCAAGGAGAAAAAGCAGCCAGGAAACCTGAAGCGCCCTGGGAGGTGCATGCTTGAGCTTTTCTGTTTGGGGTGGAAAACTTGTATGTATCTGAAATTTTGCTGTGAATGTTAAGAAAGTTCGAAATGAATTATGTTTCTTTTCTTTAAAGTTCATCTATTTTGTTCTTGATCTGAGAACTACTTTCCTAAAGACAGATTCCAGACCCATGCAAAATAAAATCTACTAGCAAAGGTTATTAATATGACCTACATCTGCATAAGATGTGGATTTATTTAATAGTGAGTCACAAGGATTGTTCTTTGAGGGGCTTTCTATTCTTCATGATAAAAAAAGATTTATAATATGGATAAAAAGCTTCTGACACACCAGAACAGTGTAATAAAATATATTTCTGGTTTTCTTGTTCATTACTTTGTGGCAGATTTAGAACAAAATGTGCCAGATATATACTAACTTAATATGTTTCATGCTGAAAAGAGAGAAACATTTCCAGACTGACCCAGATACAAATGTTGCTAGCCTTTGAAAAGTACTACATTATATTCTTATTTTAATCTTTTTTTTTTTTTGAGTTGTAGTCTCACTCTGTCACCCAGACTGGAGTGCAATGGCTGCTCCCGGCCACTGTAGCCTCGACCTGCTGGGCTCTGGCAATCCTTCCGCCTCAGCCTTCCAAGTAGCTGGAACTACAGGCACGCGCAACCATGCCCGGCTAATTTTTTTGAGTTATTGTAGAGATGAGGTCTCGCCAAGTTGCCCAGGCGGGTCTCGAACCCGCGGGCTCAGGCAATTCACTCACCTTGGCCTCCCAAGGCATGGGATTACAGGCTGAGTCATTGAGCCTGGCCCTTTTAATCTTTTTAAATTAATGGTTTCACAAACTAGCTTGCTTCTGTCCTCATTGTCCCCATAGAAGAACCCTTTGCTTTTTCTTTTTTGTTTTGTTTTTTGTTTTTTTACTTGATTCTTTCCTGCCAGAGAGTGAGGATTGTAAAAAACTAGTTTACCACTAAAATTGCCAAGAATGCTTGGTGCTACACTGGGGCCTACTTTCTGATACTTAGTCGGTCACACTGCATCCTGGAATTGAAAGATGGTGTGTCTGTAACAGGATCTAAGACACCCATAGCTGGGCGAGGTTGGTGGCATTTTCACAGCTCTGGCTCTAGCTAGCCACTGCAGCCACACCCTGTGGTCTGTTTGTGACAGGCATGCAGGACCCAGACTCTTCAGCAGGGACATCTGTGTTTCTTCTCTTCTTAGATGTTTACTTCCTTGTGGTCTAATATTACAAGAACTAATGTTTGACAATTAGTGCAATATGTATTCTAGCAAGAGATGGAAAGCAGGTCATGAATATATTTGGGTGTCATTTATATTCTAGTATAAATGTTTACCAAAAAATGCTTACCAAAAAAAAAAGTTTAGTATAAGTGCTTACAAAAAAGCAAAATTGAATTGTGACACTGAATATCTTACATGCTGATGTGCTCAATACTTTGTCTTTTGATTATTTGTTCATATTCTTGCTCTTCTGGGGAACTTCCTGTTACCCCGTATAATTCACAATAGTGAATAATTAACAGGATTATTCACTGATGTCTTACACATATACATTAGTAATGAACCTATGTTAACTCAAGGCTGTCCCTCTTCTTCTCCACTTTTTAGCCATCTTAGTATTCAGTAATTAGTATCTTTGCTAAAGGGTGAACAGAGAAAAAATAATTAAATTTAAAATTAGACACTATGTGAACTCATTTCAGCAAAAGACTTGAATAGAAGTTGAACTGAAATTTATTCATGGCTTTTTAGCTTTTGTTTAATAGTGGATGTCAGTATTAGTGCTATTCTTGTGCTTATTTAGACTTTTAATTAAGTAATATACATATGTCATACTGCTATGAAACTGATTATGTGTTTATGGTCTCAGGTTTTTTTTCTTTTTTCTTTTAGTTAGAAATGCGCCATAAATTCTTTAGTTGCTGCATGATTTGGAATTTTCTGGTGTAATTTCCTAATACCTAAAAATTTAGTCATTGCTTTAAGATGTATTTTTGTGGCTTAGTATAATAGTATTTCTTCAAGTACTTTTCTTATTTCTTTTCAGTCACACAAACAAGAAACTGCTTTAGTAGCCTATGTCCATTCTGCTTAGAGATAGAAAAAGCTGAATTGTGGTATTTCACTACTGTGCTTTTCACAGGTGTTGGTGTTCAGAAAAGTATGTTATTCAACTAGGAGAATCCCAGATAGCATAGTCTAAATTCCCTCTGCATTCTGCACAATAAATGCAGCAGAGTGTTATTGATTGGGTATCCTGTGACTCTCACAAATACCTTGACATCTCTGTAAAAATACTCACCCTAGTTTGTTGTAATGTTGTTTATATCAAGTACATAAGCTAGAAGAAGGACTTGTCAGTCTTGTTCACTGCTATTGACTCAGTATCATGGTCTCATACAAATAGTTTGTCAACACATGTTTGCTGTGAAATAATACATACAGGAATCTTACCTCTCAGATGTATTTAGCTGAATCATAATTTCAGTTCCTTGAAAAAATTTGGAGATGGTGCAGGAACAATTAATTGGTTTACAACCCATCAATGTCTACCTAATTCTCCCTTTCTATCCCAATACCTAACTTCACCCCTTATTTCCTCTTCCTTTCCCCCACAATATCCAGCATCTGTTAAAAACTCTTTTAATAGCCCTGGGAATAGTGAACTCATTGGTTCTGAATCTGCTTCTGGTGTCTGGTTCTGTAGGTCATGCCCACAAACAGAACACTGCTACATGAGCATCGATTCAAGAAGACATCATGATCTTGCAGTAGCTGTTTTACTTGTCACTTATGCTGTCATTGGCTTGGGCACTGGAAAGAACACTTGGGAGTCCTCTGTCCATTTCAGAGCTATCTCTCAAATCCCATATGGAGAAACTGAGGCTGGGGGAAAAAAAGGTAATCAGTTATTTGCTGAAACTCTACTACATCCTCAAAATTTGCTAGAAACTTTACATATTTTTAAAATTTAACTTAATCAGGATAAAATTAAGCCTAATTTAGCATAAATGTATCTCATTTTACAGACAGAGAAATACAGGCTCAGAAAAGTTCACTTTTCCTAAGGCCATATGGATAGTAGGAGACAGAATTAAGATTCAGTTTCAAGTCTCTCTTAGTCCAAAATCTATGTACTTCCCTGCACCACACTCCTTCTGATAGGCATTTGTTGAGGCTCTTCATATTCAGAAGATAGTTACTGAGGGTCTCCATACTCAGAACCAACTCAAAACCAACCAATCAGCTGGAACAAAGTTAAGCCTGGAACACATATCTCCTAATTCCCAGTCTCCTTTTATTCTTATTTTTATTAACTTGAAACTTCTTATAAAAACATATGATATTAAACTAAAGTATCAGTAAAAAAGCAAGAAAATAAAAATTTCATCATATAGGAAATATGTGAATGATGAAATTCAAATGTTTTATCTCACGACTGAAAAAGGAAGGATATTGCATCAACTTCTTTTGCAGTGGGGACGAAGGGGTTTTGGGGGGATTGTCTCATAGATGTAAAGTATTATAGGTTTGATTCAATGAAATGAAATATATATATATATTGAGGGTCTAGGATGTGGTCAGGGATATACTTGGTGTCAAGAGGTGAGATGTTAAAGCAATTAATTTTAATCAGTTCCATTTTTTTAGAGTGAGATAAGACTAACATTAGTGAAGAGGATAAGCCAAACTGCACTTGTCATAGTATGGATTGTTAGCTCTAAAGAAAGCAAGGGAAATAATGCTAGATGCATGCCGGCATGTTTAGAAAGGCTTCGAGCAGGAGGTCGGTCCTGGGCTAGGTATTCAGTGATACTCTGGAATTGTTCAGATGAAAGTGTTCCATAGAGGGATAAAGTAAAGGGCAATGAAGAAATTGCTCCACAGAGTTGTTCCAAAGGTATGAGAGCATGAAAGGGGGAGTATCTGGAAGTAAACCCTGTGAAGCCCCTCTTCTGCTGAGCTCAATTAATAGCCCCATGCCTGAGAGTCATCTGAGACTCCTCAGACTCTCCGGAAACCCCACCTCCTTCTACCTCTACTCTCCACCCCACCTGATGTCACTCTATCTCCAGTCAACCTATCACCAAGTCTTGCAAATTTTGCTTCCTAAGGCTTTCTTAGAGTTTATTCTCCATTCAATCTGCTCCCTCTGTCCAATTTCAGTCTTTCATCATCTCCCACCTGGATTCCTGAGACAACTTTCTAACTGAAACTGCTGTATCTTCCAGTCCTGTCCTCCTCAAATACACCCTTAAAAGCTGTAGCTAGACTTCATCTAAATTATACCTTCTCACTTCCAACCTGTAACCCCCAATGGCTGCCAGTTGCCTCCTTGAGAGCTAGGACCAGACTTCTGAGCGTAGCATGCGGGGCCCTCCACCATCTGGCCACTACTTCCCTCTCCAGTCTCTTCTCTAGAAGGTCACTTGGCAGAGGCCTTCAGTGTCTGACTGGTGGTAGTTCCACACACCAATCTTGCAGCTTCTCATGCCAAGGACATTGTTAAGCTGTTCACCCTGCCCAAGATGCTTTCCCATTTTTCACCTGACTCACTCTAACTCATTTACCAAGACTCAGTTCAGGTGTTAGTTCCTTTCCAGGACATTTATCCAGAAGCTCCAGATTGGCTTAGCCTCCATCTTGATATTTGCAGTTACCTCTGGTATTTTTATATTGGCTTTTCTATGTATTATCTCTCATTATGTTCTAAGCTCCTCAAAAATAGGTTCTGTGTCATATTCATATTAGTATTCCCAGCATGGAGCTCAGGCACTCTGAATGTGTGAGCTGTGGAAGGAAGACTGTGGGCACAAGCAAAGAAATTCTGAGTTTAGTGCAGTGATATGGTGAGAGAGAAGGAGGGGGAGACAGAGGATGAGAGTGAGAGCGAGTGAGGGGGGAGAGAGAGCGCGAGCGAGAGAGAGAGAGAGAGAGATGAGAGATCAGAGAGGGTAGTATTTCAAGACTAATCCTTATGGTGGAGGCAGGGTGATCTCTGATGCAATGATTTACTGAAATCCCTTTTAATTCTGTGATTCTTGATTGAAGGTGGGGTCATGCAGTTATCATCTGTGAGCTCTAGTGCTGAGCAGGGCCTGGGATGGGGAAGCTGAACTGAAGTTAATGTCTTTTCTTCCTATTAGTTAATATATATGCAGAGAAATCAGATAGATAGATGGATGGATAGATAGATTTCAGGAAGTTATATTCTTGCATTTGAAAAACCCAACTTTCTAACAGTGCAGAGGAGCCATTTTCACAGTCTCTCAGGCACTTCTCACTATCTATTAGTCTCCCAAATGAAGGTAGCTTTTGTATGAGCAGGTGGAATATGTTCCCTCAGGAGATACAGGCTGCTAATGGGCACACAATTCCTGTAGGGCTGTAGATGATGCATGACAGCCCTGCCTTAAATAATTATTTCTCCGCTGAGAATCCCTTGGAAGGCTACCCACAGAGAGGTACCTCTCTCACCCAAAAGATGCCAAGTATTGGGTCCTGCTTCTAGTAAATATCCTTCCAAGTAGTCAGGAGTAGTCTGCCCCCACCTTCTTAGCAGTTAATGCTGTTCACTGCATCACTGCCTCCTGCCTGGCTAAGTTAGTGGTACTTTCTTGCTCTAGTATATCCTCGTGATGCTTTTTCAGGCAGGATAGCAGCAGTATGCAATGGTTTGCATTATTTTTTGGATGATAGTCTAAAAAAGATATTATCAGCTTTGCATTTATGCATTTCTTACCAGATATCAATATGTACTAGTGTTAACAATGCCATTTTTTAAAAACCACTTTTAATTTATAATTATGCTTCACTACTTAATCAACCCATTGTGAGTAATACTATTCTATAGACCATACACTCAGGTGAAAATATAATTTTTATAGCATGAGTAGACTCCTCTTATTTTCTTTTTTCCTTTAAGCAGATGGACCATCCCACATTTATGTGCTTTCTTTAGGAGTTTTGCTTTGCTTTCATTCCTCTCCCTCCACACCTTTTTTTTTCTTTTTAACACCTTCATCATCATGACCTAGAGATGTAATGGGAATTGTAAGAAAGCTTCACTCCCGTGTGGACCACGTCAATGTGGCCCGTTGGTTGAGTTTCTTTCTCTGGGTACAGTGCTCACCCCTCTCTCCTTTCTCTCAGATTATCAGCTCATGGCAATATCTTCTTTTTGGCTAAAACTAGAGTTAGGAAATTCTTGTTCAAAGTACGTTTTGCAATGTCAAGATTTCATCAACTACCCTCCTACTTCTTTTTTGCTGCGCCCCTAGCCCCAGTCCAGAGTCATCAGTTAAACTTGACCAAAGCAGAGAATTCAGAAGGAAAATGTCCCATCTGCTTAGTTTGCCCCTTTCCCAGCCTTCTGACTTGCTTTGGAATCTTTCATAAAGGGAAGAAAAAAAAAACCTGTTTTGACTTTTAAAATGAGAATATTTGAAACTCAGATTTTTAGAATGAAACAGTTTTTACATGTATACTCTGTTAATTAATCAAACTGGTGTTAGAAACCGGGATTTTACCCCATTCCTAGAAAGTGCAAGACACAATAGAGCAAAAAGTTTGTGCAAAGCAAGCTAAGAGAGCACAGAAAAGAGCACCTATGACTATGGAGAACTAGAGCTCGATGTAGTGAGCACAGGGCGTCTGCTTTCATAGGTCAATGGAGAACGTTTATAGTTTTAAAAAAAACATGGGATCCTTTTGGGGTTCATGTGTGATGATTGGGTATTCACATGCATGGTTGAGATGTGCCACCCTCAAACCTTGTTACAACGTTGGCACATTACCTGTCTGAAAATGAAGGGGAAAAAAGAGCCTTCAAAATAAAAGTGAACATTCTTTTAGCCATCAGTTTCTATGTGCCTCATTTATGTGTTTACTTTATCAGTTGGCATGGGCATTTTTACCATCTGCATAGTGCTTTATAATTTGTGTGTTTTTCACCTTATTTCACTTGATAATGAACCAGTCATTCAAATTGGATAGAAATAATTCTTTTATGATACCTTTGTAGATTTTTCCCATTTATTTTAAAGATGTGGGGTGCAAGTCAGGATTAGGTACACAAATTGTTCACGAACAGATGAAGTTTGGGCCTCCAACTAGTTCTCACTTCCCCTGGTTTATGATCAGGTACCCTTAGTGATGTTATGTGCCCCCACACTCCCCTGGCAGTATCCCGCTACTGCTGATTCCTTTCTTGTGGTATTGTGGTAAATGTTCAGGACCCACTTGTGAGCAAGAACATGTGGTATTTAGTTCCTTGTTTCTGTGATACATCACTCAGCATGATAGACTCTAAATCTATCCAATTGCTGTGAAATCCATAATTTTGTCCTTTTTTATTTTATTTTTATTTTAAAGATGTAGGGTACAATTCAGGGTTAGGTATACAAATGGTCATTGTGTAGGTTAAAGTTTGGGCCTCACTTTGGCTCTCTCTTCACCTGGTTTGAGATCAGGTACCCTTACTGATGAAGTGCCCCCACTACCCCTCGCAGTTTCCCATTACTGCCAAATTTTTGTCCTTCTTTATGACTGCATAATATTCCATCATGTATATATTGTACCTTTTCTTTTTTGTTTTTCAGATCCCTGGGCTCATTTAAGAGGACATTTTTAAGACAGAAGAAGAATAAGTGCTTTGCTCTTTGGGAGTGCCCTCTCATCGCTGACCACTTCAAATGACTGGAATTCATTTATGATTCAAAAGAACTAGAAAAGTTCAAGTATATTTTCTAGAGTGGTGTAGTCCTGCACTGCCTCCAGTGAAAGTTCTTTTGATGTTGGTTTCATGCTCCTGGAGCGGCCATGGCAACCTCCAGAGCAGCCTCACGGTCCCCTCGGGATATCGCCAACGTGATGCAGAGGCTGCAAGGTAAGGGGCAGAAATACCCGGGGTGTTTTGTTGTTGTTTTGTTTGAATAATACACTTTAAAATTTAAATGCCAACTTGACTTATGGTCTCTTAAATTTGCTTGGCTTTTCCTTCGATTTTATGAAATAATAACAAAGAATGGAGTGGGTGTCTTTTATTCCCATGTTGTCAAATGAGGGCATGCTGTCTTAAGGTGCTCCATTTTCTTTCTGCAGAAAAAAAAAGACAAAGACACAGCTCTTTTTGGAATGTTGTGTCCACATTAGTGAACCTTACATGTTTATTCAATGTCCAGTTGCAAATTCAGAGTTATTGTCAAATGTACCAATGCTGACTTTCAATAAACCAATGACAATATGATACCCATGACAGGGTCTTGGTAAGGTTTTTATGCCAGTGGTGAACAGACAATTACATGGTATTGTCAAATAAATTAACCAGTGGCATTTCCCCAACTAGAAAGGCCTTATTAGATATTTAGAAGGTTTTTGTTTGTTTGTTTGTTTTTAAGCACAATGAGGCAAAAGAGGCCCAGAGAGATGAAATAACTAATGGCTCTTGGCAGCGTATGCACTAGTCCAGCACACATTGTCTGTGCTCTTCTCCAATAGCAAATTGCCTTCTAGGAGAGAATTAAGGCTGGGCTCAGTGGCTCAGCCTGTAATCCCAGCACTTTTGAGGCCGAGGTGAGTGAATTGCCTGTGCCCACAGGTTTGAGACCAGCCTGGGCAACTTGGTGAGACCTCATCTCTACAATAAGTCAAAAAATTAGCTGGACACGGTGGCACATGCCTGTAATTCCAGCTATGTAGAAGGCTGAGGCAGAAGGATCACCTGAGCCCAGCAGGTTGAGGCTGCAGTGGCTGTCAGCAGTGTGTCACTGCACTCCAGCCTGGGCAACAGGATGAGACTCCGACTCCAAAAAGAAAAAAAGAATTAACAGAGAAATGCTATGGGCACTCGTAGGTGAACTCCCAATTGTAAATTTTCTTTAAATTTCTGTTTCAATGTTCCTTGAAACAAAAACAATTATCACCTGTAGATATAAGAAAATATTGCTTCTTTGTTATAATGTTGATGATATATTCAATGCCATAATCCCAAGCTTCAAATATAAAAATATTCAATATAGCTTAAAAATGGTGTTACAGGCTGACTTCTAGGTTTTCTAGTATCTCCAGCAAGTGATCATTGTGGTTTTGCACTTTGCAATGATGTTAATCTGTTACAATTGCATTTCCTTGGCTTACAATAGCAGTAATTTTCACTGAAATATTTTTGTTTATCAAAATATATACTCAAGAGCTTAAATATGAATATTTATGGCCCAGAACTTTCTTACAACTATAAAAAAAATTAAGATTTATAAGTTTCTCCATGTCTGTCCTCTGTCCAGAGACCGCCACGTTGATGGAGAGCTTCTATAGTCAAGCGACTCCCACTCCTGTTTTTCTGCTTGGACTGATTTGTGATGCTTCTGTGAGAGTGGCACATGCTTTCCCTTTTTTGTTGACTAAACCCACTTGTCATGCCAGAAAGAGACTTGTTAGATTTTTAAAAATTAAAAGATCCTTGCTGAATATATATACATATATATATGAGCCTAGATATTTTCCATATGCTGAAAACAGCACCAAGGATTTCAGATTTAAGTTGAACATCTTCTCTTGGGTAGATGCAACACTGAATTTGGGACTTTGTTCCTCGATCTGTGTTTGTCTTTGCTGTTTGCCTGAGGGCACACTATTGAACCATGTTTTTGCCTTAATGCCATCATCTATGAAATGAGGGGAAGGATACCTATAGGTCCTTTTCAAAAGTATGAAGAAGAAAATAGGGTAATAAGGCAGATTTTCCTTTGAGTCTATTAAGTGTGAAAATCTCCTGGTGACATGTATATGACCATAAAGGAAAGCTGAAAAAGAACAAATCTGAAAGAACTCCATCAGAATCAGAGTGTGTCCCTACCAATGCTCCACTCTTCCTTCTGATCTTGGTTTGAATGGAAATCAGTTTATTAAGGTATGGTTAGGACTGAAGAGTATCCACATAGTGGATGTGATTTTTCTTGAGAAATGTGAGGAGTGGGGAAAAGAGCTGGAGTTCCATCCCCTCCCGCCCCTCACTAGACCTGTGACAGTGAATGCCCTATTTAACACCTATGTGTCTAGGTGTCCCCTTTGTAAAATGGTTGTTCCCATCTGTTAGCCCATCTCAAGATTGTTGTGAAGCTCAATAGCATAATTCATTAAAGGAACTTTAAAAACAATAAATGCTGTGATATGGTCAACTGTTCAAACAGTCCTATTATCACATAGGAAATTTGATAATAATTTGTTGCAAGTTTTTCTAATCATTCAGTTTTGGGAGGAATACAGTGGTTTTATACATTTTGTGCTCTATAAAACTAGTAATTTCATTACATAACGAAGTGACTATTCTTACTCAATTATTTATTTTCTTTCTATAAAAGGAAGAGTTATAGCCTGTTGTAAGGGTACCTGACAAAGTTAGAACAATAAGCCTTAAAATTCAGAAGGCAACAAAATTCCTGAGCACTAGATACTTATCATTGGCCTCTAACACCAATTACTTCATGAATTTAGATTCTTGCCAGCTACAAAATGTAAGGTCCACACTGCCACAAAATGCAACAAATGTAGCCTACATCAATAGAAACTAAGTGAAATGCCAGGAAGTGAAAGTGACCTGGTGGGCATGTCTGTTGAATTGATCTGCAGGGTTACTTCTGCTGATTCAGTTGGTGAGGTGTGGGTGTTCTGCTCTCAGTTCTCAATGTGCATGTTTACTGATGCTTTACACAAACAGAGGCCAACTTCCCCAGAGAGAGGAGACTTGTTTTCTGTCAAGGGTATTTAGCAATGCTGTTTTTCTGCAGGAACTTCCAAAAAAAGTGAGAAAGATCTCAATAAATGAAGGGTTGGCATTATTGTCCAGATAATGAAGACAAATTTGAGGAAAAGTAAATTTCTGTTAACTTAGACCCAGAGTTGCTATTTTTAAAGTTTGATGTTCCAGAAGAACTTTCTTCTAGGATCCCTTTTCTTTGCCTGCATAGATAAGTAACTAATGCTTTGAGATTTGTTTTTTTCCTCTTCTTGGGTTTTATTGTCGTTTCAGATCAGTGCATAAGTAATAAAGACCATGGAACTTTGAATAATGGCAACTTGACTTTATTTCCTTGTTTATGTATCTTACAATCATAATTGTCAACTAGTTTTCTGCTTTTACATTTTATTTCTATTGCTAGGAAATTAAAGTGCACACACAGATTGCTACATAATTTAGCTGCTACTGTAGCAGTTCAATGTTTCACCTTTGCCAATATTTGTGCTTGTTTGAGCATAATGTTTTGGGCTGGGATCCTGAATTAAAAATGAGCAGACTGCAATGCGGAGTTTCCTTTGCTTTTAAGAATAATGATGTTTCTGTAATGTTAATCAATTTAAATATGTATAACCTTAAAAGCAACACAGGACAATAGTATAATACAAGAGTACTAAAACTTTGTATATACGTTTTCTGTTTTTAAAACCTAACTAAAGGGATTCATTTAACAGATGGTTATGGAATCACTTTAATTTATGGCCACATCTAAGAAAATAAATGGTGGAACTTGAGATTATAAATTTCTTTCAGATAGTTACAGTATTTTAAGATCTTTGTAATTTTTTTACAGTGCTTCTGTATAAGATTTTCCTAAAAAGTATTTGTTGACTCTTGTCAACTACATCTTTAAATTTGAAAATACTATATTCGATCTTATGTATTTTCAAATTAACATATCAGTGTTAGCTACTGTAAGACAGGGTGACATCAATACAATCTTATAGAGCAAGTCTAAATGTCAGATAAGATACAAATGGGCATGTAAAGATGTTATATAGAGAACAATTTAATAGAAAAGAAGGATTATTCACTGCAAGATCAAGATTTAATTTTTAAACCTAAAACTCAAAGAGAAACAAATAAAAACAAGAGAAAAGCATTTATCCTTGGAGAGATATCTATGAAATTTGCTAACCATTCAGTACAAAATAATCACAGCCCCTTTTAAATTTTTTATGAGTAATTTAAGCCTTTTCTGGTTTAAGTATAATATTTCCTGTAAATCCATTGCATTGTAAAAGGAAACTTCAGACTAACAAAAAAGACCTAAAAATAGAATAAAATAGTAATATATAAATTAATCAAAACATACTATTTTTTTTTAGTATAGCATCGTTAGCTATGAGCACAGCTTGGCAAAGGAAAAGGCTACCATGTTGTGAGTACTGAATTTTTTTTATAGTGCCTTAAGAGATCGAGTCTTATATTTTATTACTTTGACTTAATGACCCCTCTTATTAAACCATAAAACAGTGACAAAAACCGGTTTATTATATTTAGGCTGAATTTATCCTTTGTGTTTAACCTTTCTCTTCTTTTTTTTTTTATTTTTTATTTTATTTTATTATGTTATTGTGGGGTACAGTTAGGGGTTAGGCATACAAAAATATTTCGTTCAGGTACCCTTGTTGATAAGAGGTGTCTCCCCATCCTCAGATAGATACCCACCACCATTA
>CAUYQG010223417.1:0-44072 GCA_963574415.1 Tarsius wallacei | reverse complement strand
TTGGGAGGCCGAGGTGAGTGGATTGCCTGAGCCCGCAGGTTTGAGACTCAGAAGGCTGAGGCAGAAGGATCGCCAGAGGCCAGCAGGTCGAGGCTGCAGTGGCTGGGAGCGGCCACTGCACTCCAGTCTGGGCGACGGAGTGAGACTCCAACTCAAAAAACAAAAACAAAACAAAACAAAACAAAGAAGCAAACAAAAAAAAAACTAAACTAAATAGAACTCCTTCCCCAGGTTCTAGCTGCTGGAGCTGGTAGGGATGGCCATTATTGGACCAACCGTGCAGAGGTCCTGGGTATTTTATACTGTGACTTACGTAGTCTCTGCTGAGATGCCCCAGATTGGGAGCTCATTGTCCTGGATCCTCCTTTCCTATGCCTACCCTGCCCTTGCTCCTGGAGTACCATTAGGCAGTATTTGTGGGTCTCTCTTGCCCGTGCAAACATAGACCCACCTTTGTTAGGAGGAGGGACTCTGAGATGCCTTGACTCCTCTCTTCTCTCCTTAGACTAATCCCCTCAAGGAGTTTAGGCTTCCAGAAGGCCAGAGTCAGGAAGATGTCTGCGATTGACTTCAGCACTGGGCCCGAGATCCTCCCCACAAGACACAAGGAGAAAAAGGCCCAACCTTCTGCATGAGACAGGAAAGGGAAAACTACTACTGGAACAAAACTCAGTTAACATCCCAGTAAGCTATCTGGGCACACAAACTCCTGCCACAGGAAGTCAAACCCCTTTAGGGCAAAAATCAAAAGGTAACCTTCCCTGTAGATGCAGACACACACTGACAACACACACACAACCCACATAGCAGAGACATACATAATACAAGCAAAGACATATGTACAGACAACCTGACTACCCACAGACACAGGCATGCACATAAAAACACACAATCACACAGACACATGTTTAACACTCACTGTACACATGCCACGTATCCAGGAAAACATACATACAGAAGTTCACAGACCTCCATAACACACACACACATGTATACAAAGATAAGCCTACCAACAGATTCACACAATAGGTGTGAGCAAATGTGTTTTGGACCAATGACTGAAGGAAGTCAGATAAGGAAATGGATCCATTTTCTAGAGACTGGAAGAATGTGTGTACTGTGGAAGAAGATTGTAGGAGAGAAAGCTGGGTAGAAACAGGAAAGGAAGAGATCCCGACACCCAGGTAAGAGGGCAATAGTTATTTATAAGATGCCAACTACTCACCCAGCACTCATTTATTCATGTATTCATTTAACAGCTACAGAGCCGAGTCCTCTGCTGGGCCCAGCCCTATCCTCACATACGCCCAGTCTGCGAGGGAGAGAGACTTGTCTGTGGGCAATGATAGCATAGAGTGGCAAGGCCTACCATGGGGCGGGGACAGCACATCCCACCTCTGGGAAGCAGTGGAGGGTGAGAGATGTCAGGAATGTTTAAATAAAATGCAGAACAAATAGGCGTTGGCTGGGCAAAAGAGATGGATGGGGAAGTCAACTTGGGCCAAGGAAATAGCACATAGGAAGGTGGAAGTATTAGTTTCCTGTTGCTGTTATAACAAACTGCCATAAGCTTACTAATTTCAAATAACACAGATTTATTATCTTACAGTATGATGGCCAGAGGTCTGAAGTCAGCTTCACTAGGCTACTAAAGTAAAGGTGCCAGCAAGACTGGTTCCTTCTGTAGGTTCTGAGAATCGATTTCATTGCCTTTCCAGCTTCTCCTGGCTGCCTATATTCCTCAGCTTATTGACCATTACTATATCCTCAAGACAATGGTGTCCTCCTAGGGTACCATTAGGCAGTATTTGTGGGTCTCCCTTGTCCATGCAAACAAAGACTCAGCCTTTGTTTGGAGGAGGGACTCATTCCAGCCTCTGCTTCCAACATCCCATGGCCGCCTTCTCTGACTTTTCCTGCCTCTCTCTCTCCTATTAGAAACACTGTGATGATATCGCCCCATCCAGATAATCCATGATAATCTTCCAATCCCCAAATCCTAAATCACATCTGCAAAGTCCCTTTTGCCATATTAAGGTAGCATTCACAGGTCTGGGAATTCAGGCGTGGACATATTGGGGACCATTATTCATCTTACCACAGAGGGGATGGCATATTATCTCACAATCTTTAAGATGACTTCTAGGGCAACCCCTTCGGGTCCCCTCCCACTGTGGGAGCTTTTCTGTCCTCTCAATAAATCCTGCTTTCTCAAAAATAAATAAAATTTTAAAAAAGCAAAATGCCTTCTAATGGGGGCCGGGTATGGTAGCTCACACCTGTAATCCCAGCACTTTGGGAGGTCAAAGTGGGAGGATCGCTTGAGCCCAGGAATTCAAGACCAGCCTAGGCAACATAGTGAGACCTTGTCTCTAAAAGTAGTAGTAGTAACAGTGATAAAATGCCTTCGGACGTAAATTTTGTCATCCCCAGATTGAAGATGAGGAATCTGAGACTCATAGAGGATAAGTAATTTGCCTTTGACATAGATAGATAAGAACCATTTAAAAAGTAGGCCAGCCAGGCTCGGTGGCTCAGCCTATAATCCCGCGCCTTGGGAGGCTGAAGTGAGTGGATTGCCTGAGCCCACGGGTTCGAGACCCGCCTGGGCAACTTGGCGAGACCTCATCTCTACAATAAATCAAAAAATTAGCCGGGCATGGTAGCGCACACCTGTAGTTCCAGCTACTTGGAAGGCTGAGGCGGAAGGATTGCCGGAGCCCAGCAGGTTGAGGCTGCAGTGGCCAGGAGCGGCCACTGCACTCCAGTCTGGGTGACAGAGTAAGACTCCAACTCAAAAATAAACAAACAAACAAACAAAAAGTAGGCCGGGCTTGGTGGCTCAGCCTGTAATATTGTGCTTTGGGAGGCCGAGGTGAGTGGATTGCCTGAGTTCGCGGGTTCGAGATCCTCCTGGGCAACTTGGTGAGACCTCATCTGTACCATAAATCAAAAAAATTAGCTGGGCGTGGTAGCGTGCACCTGTAATTCCAGCTACTTGGAAGGCTGAGGCGGAAGGATCGCCGGAGCCCAGCAGGTCGAGGCTGCGTGGCCGGGAGCATGCCACTGCACTCCAGACTGGGTGACAGAGTAAGACTCCAACTCAAAAAAGAAAAGAAAAGAAAAGAAGTAGACAAAACGATACAAAGAAAAATGCAACAAAACACTTAAAACTTTACCACTGACAAATGATCAATATTGCATGTGGTAGGAATACCCATAAGAGAGGGGACCCCAAACAACCCCAAATTATCTTTTGGAGGGCGGTCCCCTTGTAGTACACTTGGAATTTTTTCTTCTGGATCAAATGGTCAACAAACGTTTTTACCTGAAAGTTTTGAGAAGGTTATGTCACAATTTGTGGAAGAAACGTCCCAAGTTGTGACAAACAGGTGACTGATTCTTCCACCATGACAACGCACTTGCCCACATCCCACTGAGCGTTCAGCAGTTTTTGACCAAAAATGGCATAAGCCCCATGCTCTGCTCTCCCTATTTACCCATCTCGCCCCAAGTGACTTTTTTTTTGTTTTCCTCAAAAGGAAACATTTTGCCAATGTGGAAGAGGTGAAACAAAAGACAGCAGAAGCACTAAAAGGTATCAAAATTGATGAGTTCAAAAACTATTTTGAGCAGTGGAAAAAACGTCTCTGAAGGTGTATTGCTTCAAACAGAGAGTACTTTGAAGGTGACTTAAGTTTAAACATTTAAGAATAAATACACAGCGGGCTCGGTGGCCCAGCCTGTAATCCCGCGCTTTGGGAGGCTGAGGTGAGTGGATTGCCTGAGTCCGCGGGTTCGAGACCCGCCTGGCCAACTTGGTGAGACCTCATCTCTACAATAAATAAAAAAATCAGCCGGGCATGGTAGCGCATGCCTGTTATTCCGGCTACTCAGAAGGCTGAGGCGGAAGGATCGCCGGAGCCCAGCAAGTCAAGGCTGCAGTGGCCAGGAGTGGCCACTGCACTCCAGTCTGGGCGACAGAGTGAGACTCCAACTCAAAAAAAAAAAAAAAAAAAAGAATAAATACACTATTTTTTATAAATAATTTTTTTCTGGATTCTCCCTTCATATATAAAGAAGCATTGAGGAAAAAAAGGTGTAGAGAGAGCGAGAGCCAGACAGGTAGCAAAACTATCTAAGAATGAGATTGTTCTTATAGTCCTAAAGGGGACATACTACATAAGCTATTTTTTAAACCAAAAGTAGAAAGTGTAAATTTACTTGAATGTAATAGAGGAAAAAGAAACTGAAGTGAAAAATGAATAGCTGAACTTCAGCTAAATGTTTCTTCATCTCAAAAAATGATCATTCCTAAGGTCATGCGCCTTCCATCCCAACATTTGGGAAACCAAGGCGGGAACATCTCTTGAGCCCAGAAGTTTGACACCAGCCTGGGCAGCATAGTGAAACTCCATCTTTACAAAAACTTAAAATATCAGCCAGGCATGGTGGTGCATGCCTGTAGTTCCAGGTACTCAGAAGGCTGACATGGGAGGATTTCCTTAAGCCTAGGAGTTGCAGGCTGCAGTGAGCTGTAGTCACACCACTGTACTCCAGCCTGGGTACTGAGTGAGATCCTGTCTCTAAAAAAGTAAAATAAGGCCAGGCTCAGTGGTTCAGCCTGTAATCCCCGCACTTTGGGAGGCTGAGGCGAGTGGATTGCCTGAGCCTACGGGTTTGAGACCAGCCCAGGCAACTTGACAAGACCTCGACTCTAAAATAAATTAAAAAATTAGCTGAGTGTGGTAATGCATGCCTGTAGTTCCAGCTACTTGGAAGGCTGAGGTGGAAGGATCGCCAGAGCCCAGCAGGTTGATGCTGGAGTGGCCATGAGCATGCCACTGCACTCCAGCCTGGGCAACGGAGTGAGACTCCAACGATAAATAAAAAATAAAATAAAATAAAATAAAATAAAATAAAATAAGTAGTCATTCCTAAAAGACTTCTCTCAAGTTTAGAAAAACCATTTTAATGAAGAGGTTGGAGTAGGGATTTTTACCACTACCTTTGCTTTATAAGCAATTAATTGACTGAACTATGAAAGATGTGATTACTTTTACTGCCCTCCTCTCTCCTCTCACTCCTCCTCTCCACTCCACTCCAGATTATGTTGCAATGTCATGTTTGCTTCCTCAGGATTCGTAATACGGTTGACCCTTGAGTGACACAGGGTTGGGGTGCCAACTTCCTGCGTGCAGTCAAAAATCTGCATACTATTACTTTTGACTCTCCCAAAACTTAACTGCTAATAGACTACTGTTAACTGGGAGCCTTATCCATAACATAAACAACCGATTAACGCATATTTTGTATGTGTATGTATTATATACTGTATTCTTAAAATAACCTAGAGAAAAGAAAATGTTATTAGGGACATCCTAAGAAAGAGAAAATATCTTTCCTACTAAGTGGAAGTGGCTCAGCATATAGGCCTTCATGCTCACGGTCTTCATGTTGAGTAGGCTGAGGAGGACGAGGAGGAGGAAGAGAAGGGATTGGTCTTGCTGTCTCAGGGGTGGAAGGGAAGGCACAAGAGGCAGACACATTTGTTGTAACTTTTATTGAAAGAAATCCGCTTATAAGTGGACCCACGCAGTTAAAACCCGCGTTGTTCAAGGGTCAAGTGTATTTATATTCTGTTCTACAACTAAAATTCCCAGTTTAATCTTAACCTAAATGGAATTACTGTCACCATTAGTTCTTTTACCATGAATCTTCCTTCCTCAGTTTCTGATTTTGACTAATCTCTTGGCTAACTGGATTTTGTCACTGAGAAGTATTTTTCTAGTCAGGGTCATGAGTTCTCTATCCTCCTTATTCATGACAGAGACCAACAACTCTGTGGGTTATGGTTTTGGGTGACACTTTTTTACCTTTGGAACTAGGTAGATATTGCTTCATTATCTTCGATTGTCAAATGTTAATCTGGAGAAGGCTGAGATCAGGTTGAATTTCCCCCCTTGTAAATTACTTGCCTTTTCTGCCCAGGTGCCTGAAGTATTCTTATTTTATTCCTCAAAGTTTGCTAACTAAATCAACGTGTCTTAATGTCAGTAATTCTATGTCAATTTTCCTGTTATATGGTGTGCTTTTTCAATCTAAATATTCGATTCTCTCATTTCTGGGGTAGATTTTCTATATTTCATACCTTGATATCTTTTTCTGTTCCATTTCTGGAAGCTCTACTTCAGGGCTGCTAATAGTCATGCTTATGGGAGCTCGTCTTTGTTCTCTCTATTATCTTCTCTCTAATTGCTTTAATATCTCCATCTTTTCCTACCACATTTACTCTCAATATCTCAAGCCTTTCCTACACAACATTATTTTGATTTTTAGCCAATATCTATTCTGTGTTTTGCTATTTCTAGTTTATTTATTACATCTTGAATGGTATTATTTTGGTCCTCTATTATTTTACCTTAGTTCTCTAATCTCCTTTTCATCTCATTGTGTTGTTTTATCATCTCATTTTTTGGTTCTTTGTCCTATTGATTTCATACTATTAATAAGGCCTTCTATAACAGGAGGAATTTGCCAAGAATCTGCTTTTCTTCCTTTGGTGTTCTTCTAGATGGGGTTTTTCGCCTATTTTTTGCATTGTTCTCCTTGTTCCTTTCCTTCTCTCCCTCCCTCCTTCCTGCCTGTATTTTGATTGTGGTCTGTGTGCCTAAAGACCATGCCATTTCCTTTCCTTTTGATCTTATCTGCCATGGTTCATGTTTAGCAGACCTCTCCTTGTTCTGGAGTGGAGGTCCTTGAACCCCTTCCCATCTTGTCTGGACCATTTATCTTTCCCTTGAAACTGTGGTTTGAAGCCTGGCTGTTGCTTTCAGTCTCACCCCCCCCCCCCAGCCCCCCACTTCTATGGCCTGAGAATCCCTGACCAGGGCTGCCTGTTGACATTGATGCGGCCTGAATGCTGTTCGGAGACCCTGTTAGATACCTTGTTCCAACTGGTGGGTGGGGCATATTCCATTCCTGTGGGTTTTGGCTTGTCCTCCTCAACTTCTGTCCCATATCCTGGAAGATGCCAAGCCATGGCAGCTCTTCTTGCTTCTCCTGAGGTTTCATGGAGGAAACCTCATAGGCGCATATACTTACACAGGTTCCCCCCACTCCCCAGACTTTTCCTAAGCTTACCTACACATCCAACATTCCACTTCTCTCAGATTCCAGGATATTAGTGAAAAATCTTGGTGTTGTGTTGACTCACCTTTTCTCGGTGCTACTTTTGGGAATGGGGTCAGGAGACATACTATTCACTCATTGTACCAGAATCTTCTGTTACTTTCTTTGACTCTCACATTTTAAGGTTTATAAAAAAGGATGTCCTTGTTTGGTTGGACTTGGTGAGTTTGTAGCAGCATTATTGCTTTGGTCTGTTTTGGCTTTTGTTCATTTATAATAGTGGGGAGTGGAGTGGGGGGATTCTGTGATGGCCTCATTTTGTCATCTTAACTCAGAGATCCCCACCCTTGCCTTGTCCACACCACTCCCCTCAGACCTCCTCCTCTGGCAGTAGCCTCCAGCACTTTCAAGTCCCTGGGATGAGACAAGGGCCCGCAGAACCAGGTCTTAGCACATAGTGGGTATTCAGTCCATGGCAGAGGGAATGAGCAGGGAGCATTTAATGGAGGTGGCATCAGAGAGACCTCAAAGTTTCATAGGAGGGCATCTGGGCAGAAGCACAGCATGAACCAAGGCATAGAGTAGGAGAGTATAGGAACAATTATTGGAGAAAGGGGAAGTTTAACTGGAGAAATGTCAGCTGAAGAAGCAAGAGAGAGGTTGGAGAAGTGGGCAGGTGGGGTCTAGGTGTCCATACTGGCATGAAACTGCCCTTGGATGTGACCAAGGCACTTGGGTCTGGAATTGCAGGGAACACTATTGTGGGCAGGGACAGATGCAAGTGGGGAAGCCTGGTTCCTTGTCTCTCCTCCCATCCTCAGCCCCTCCCATGGAACCTTCTCTGATTGCTCCATTCCCACTGCCTCCCTGTCCTGGTGAGCCCCAAGGTGTTCCTGCTGTCTTCCCGACAGCCACACCAAGCACACTCTCCATCACAAGCCACATGCAAATGTACCACAGATGTGCCTTTGGTCACCTAGCCACACAGAAACACATGGTGCACAATTGCACATTATCACCACCACTTGCACATGATGTGACAGTGACACATGCGGTTGACATTCTTTGCACACAGCCCCACACCATCTGGCTCCCTCTCTGGGGTTGATGCCTCTGGATCGCCTGAGAACCTGTCCTGCCCCCTGGTGGCCACTCCCCAGGCCACCGTGCCCCTGGAAGAACCTATCTACCTCCTCCTTGACCTGGTCCCTTTCCAAAGAAGCCAGCTTCAAACTGGACGAGTCAGACCAGCCTCCCCACTCCGATGGGTCCTGTCAGGCAAGGCCTTCTCAAATAGGATGGCCAATGGTCCCAGATTGCCTGGGACTGAGGGGTTTCCCAAGACTTGAAATATTCAGTGCGGAAACTGGGAAAGTCGTAGGCAAACTAGACTAGCTGGTGATTCTGTTCTTCAGACCCATCCATGTACCTTCAGATGTCTCTCTTCAGACTAGATCCGTCAGACCAGGCTCCTCTGGACACGCTTGAGATCACCCTACCTCCTCAGACTGAGCCTTTTAAACAAAATCTCTTCAGAAGCATGTCCAAGCCGGGCTCGGTGGCTCAGCCTGTAATCCTGCACCTTGGGAGGCTGAGGTGAGGGAACTGCCTGAGCCCGCGGGTTCGAGACCCGCCTGGGCAAGCGAGACCTCATCTCTACAATAAATCAAAAAATCAGACGGGCGTGGTAGCACGTGCTTGTAGTTCCAGCTACTCGGAAGGCTGAGGCGGAAGGATCGCCGGAGCCCAGCGGGTCGAGGCTGCGGTGGCCGGGAGCGGCCACTGCACTCCAGCCTGGGTGACAGAGTGAGACTCCAACTCAAAAAAAAAGAAGCATGTCCAGACCAGCCCCACCTAGGGCTAATCCTATCCCACAGGTCCTCTCACACCCTCCCACCTTCAGACTAACCCTCCCCATCAGAGTGGCACCATCAGGTGATGTCCCCTCCAGCCTCTCTCCTCAGACTGGCTCCATCTAACTCCCCTCCTCAGATCTCCTTCTTCTCCCCCTCCTCTGAGAAGAGGCAAGGGTGGAGGGAATACATTCCAATCCCTCCTGCCCCCAGGACCTTAGCCCTGCCTCCCCAGACAGGTGCCATCTTCCAAGGTGGAAGTCCAGTGGCTCTGGGCTGTGAGCGCAGGGGACATGTGGGCCTCAGGACATAAGACACGAAGGTGCAGGATGCGGAGCTGGGATTTGGAGCTAAGCATTCTGTTCTCTCCACGTGAGAGTAAATTATCTGAGTTCCCACCCACCAGGTAGTGAGCTCACAGGCTTGGGGGAGTTCTCAGGGGCGAGGCTATCTAGGAGGGACTCCTGCCTAATGCCTCCCTCCCTCCTAGCTGACTGCTGGGAACACAGCCCAGAAGCGGGGTTTATGTGCTAATAGCTGCCAGCCTGGGAGCAGTAATGAAGGGCAGGCGGGTGGCCGAGAGGGGGCAGCAGAAGCCAGGACAGCCCCTGGCTCAGGCCAGAGAGGAGCAGCGGTCATAGGCTGGGGTCTGGACGGGGGCAGGAACCTGGAGGGAGGCAAAGAAAGAGAAGTACCGGCAGAGCCAGAGAAGAGAAACAGAGACAGAGATGGAGACGTATACAGAGGGACACAAAGACACAGAGATGGGGTAGAGACACATGCAGAACAGAGATGTAGAGACAGAGAGACACAGCAAAAGGAATAGAGACACAGAGACAGAGAGAGGGGGAGAAAGAAAAGGGGAAGATTGACAGCTGGGAAGAGGAACAGAGATGTGAAGACAGGGATGGAGACAGAGAGAGATGGATAAAGAGACAAAGAGGGAAGAAGAGACAAGAGACCAAAGATGGAGACACACAGAGATGGGATAGAGACTTGAAGAAATGCAAAGAGCGGAACCAGGACAAAGACATACTGAGAGATGCAAATGGCACCAAAAGAGACAAACATAGAAACGGGAATGGGTTTAGCAAGAAGAAGGGGGGCGTTGGGGGACGGTGTAGACAGGTCTAAGGTTGTAAGAATGAGGCAGACACACTGCAAGGAGAGAACAAGTTAGCAGGGGGTTGATAAGCCAGGACACCCATCCACAGTGCACCGTGGGGAAGCAAAGAAAACTAGGGAGTGGGAAAACTAGCGTCTGGGTCCGGGAGCCAAGTCTTCCCCTCCCCCACCCCTCAGGAGTGTTAATTTTCCAGGTTCTGTCTTAGCTTCTAGTACCAGTGTCTATTCCTACACCCGGCTCCCCAGAACCAACGTGGGAAGGGAATGTGGAGGGATAGTACTTGAGAGAGTGGCAGCAGACAGCAGCCATATCCCTCCAAGGTGAATAGCCTCTGTGAGGTTGAGAGGCCAGGACCCCCAAGGAGGGATAATCACCCCCAGGCCCAGTCCAGTCAGAGGCAATGACATTGCCCCTCTAGCCACCTTGGGCTTGGGACAGGCCTGGGGGCAGGGAGATAGATGTCCCGTCCTCCCTTCCATCGGTCTCTGAGGCTGCAGCAGGCCCCCTCCCCTCCTTCGGTCCCCTCCTCCCCAGGCCCCACATAATTGCTTTCCCATGTTGCTAATGGAGGCCAGATTGCTGATGCCCAAGCCCTGGGTGGGCGGTGGGTGGGTCAGGGCTGACCAGGGCTCTCAAGGAAGGAAGGCAGCACAGGCCTGAGACCCCCTTACCTCAGTCCACCACCCCAATAATAGAGAAGGGTGGAGGTTCTGACAAGTGCCAGGAATACAGCGTGCTTGGCAAGAGTGGCAGCCCCCTGCTCTACCATGCTGGACCTGGAGGGTGTGTGTAGGCCTGAGCCATCCCTCACAGGGACCAAACAGACACTCAGAACCGGGAGTTCAGCACACAGAGCGGGTCCACAGCCACTTCGCAGGCATCCACCTGGCAGCCTCTTCCTGTGGATGCAGTCATGCACTCCCATACTGGGGACTATCCAGCTTGGGAAGCCGCAGTCCTCTCATGTCAGGCCTTTGCTTCCCCTGAGCCTGCCACCTAGAATACCCTTCTTTCCTCTGTCCCGGTAGAGAGCCTGCCACCTTCCCTCTGGAGCCCCTCACCAGGCCCCAACTCAAGGTCTCTGTCTTGTCCAGGCCTGACTCATCAATGCTTGAGATACTGACAATCCCCTTTCCCCCACCAGGGCATGATCCCAGGTGGGGCAGCAAGACCAGTGAGGAGCGTCTATCTCTTGAGCCTGGTCTGAGAAGGGTGTGAATTGTGAGTGTGTGATAACATCAGGGGCTTGGGGGATTGTCGGAGGCAGTACTCAGTACCTGCTACGAGGAATGTGTATCAAGGTGAGCTCATCAGTGTGTACAGGGCTTTGGTTCCACCTCCCCTCTCTTTTCTTGCTCCAGGACCCAGAGCAAGGCCAAACCTGGCTCCCCAGGTTGTAACTCTGACCTTTCCTTTTATCCCCACAGGGTCTGCCTCCTTGGCTCCAGCTCTGGACATTTTTGGCTAAGAAGCCTCAGTGAGGTGGCTTCTATAAGGAGAGCTGGACCTGAGGAAGCCTGGGACAGCCAGGGGTCACTCTGAGAAGTCAGGGAGACCCTGGAACCCCAGCTTGGAGACTGGAAGGGTTGTGGGCAGGGTATGGAGCTGGCCAAAGACAAGTCACCCTGTAAAAACAAAGCCCCACCCCTCTCCAGCTCCACACTAAGTCCTGACTGTAACCCAACCCTGGAGGAAATCCTCTAACTCTGTAATGCCAGTCCTAAGGCACAGGCTCCATCTCTAATCACGTTCCAAGCAGCCTCCTCCTTCAGGCAGCCTCCCTGCCTGCCCAGGCCCAGGACACTTTGTGCTGAGCCCTCGTGGCCTGGCTGAGCCCTGTCCCTGACCTTCTATCACCCCTGGACTGTGTCTCCTGGGTGGCAGGGATGACACACACCCCCACCCCAAGGATGAAACCTGACCTCCTCACCTTCCTCCACCTCTGACCCTGTGGTAGAGTTCAGACCTGGGCACTCATGGAAAGTAGCTCCAGAGGTGACCCTGGTAAGGCCTCTGTCCAGGCTAGGACGTCAGCAGCCTCCAGGACTGACTGAATGTGGGACCAACCCCCACTGGGACCACTCATTTCCCACAACATTGCCCTTGGTCACAAGCCTCTGTTCCAGAGACACCAAAGAAGGAGAAAACAGTTACCGGATGCCTGAAAGCTGAACTGTCTCTCCCCATCTTCCCCAACCATAATTTCTTTCCTCCTCCAGGCCTGAAAGGGGAGGGGTCCTTAGAAGCGGGGTACCCTCCCAAAGTGGGTCTGTTCCAAGGACTCATGAAATGGTGACGTTTAATGAGAACCCCCCCACCCCCCACCCTGTATATACATCTATAAAAAATTCAAATACAGCAAGTTACCATTGAGTCAGACTAGAAGGGACTGACAGGGCATTAAATACTGTGGAGCAGGGGCAGGGGAGGGTCATACAAAACAGGGGTGGAGGTGAGGGGGCTGAAAAGTGTAGGCACTGGGGGGAGAGGGTGGCTGGGCCCCCCCAGCGTCAGGAGCTTATAATCTGATGGTGGCAACAGAGACCCTGGGACAGACAGGAGGCTGGGGCAGGAGGAGACACTGTGGATGTGAGAGGCTCCCCTCAGGCCCCCCAAGGGCTCCTGGGAGTCGCTGGCATTGGAGGGTCCAGCCCGAGGGGGCAGGGGGAGGAGGGGTCTTTGGTGGGTGGGTTAGCTGCATGGCCCTCCCTCCCTGAGGAAGGAAGGAGGGTCAGCTTGGTGTGGCGGGGCTAGGGAGCGGCAGGCCCGGGCCTGCCGGGGTCTCTACAAATTGTGTCTGAAGAGAATGCAAAAGGTCCTCCTGCCCGTGTGCAAAATAGAAACCGGGGTCTGCAGGCTCAGCTCCGGCCTCCTGCTCCACTGCAGGTGCTCTGGCATGTCCTCACGGGATGCCGGGCTCTGGGGAGACAGGAGCCTGTGAGGGACGAGGCTGGAATGGGGATTCCCTCTGGCTCCCCCTGCCACTCAGCCTCACTCGACCTACCAGATCAGGAGGTTGCTGGCAGTGGCGGCAGCGGCAGCCAGGGCCAGAGTGACAGGGACACCGACCAAGAAAGGCGCCGAGGGTCCTCCACCGCTGCCTAGCTCCCCGGGGTCACAGATCTTCGTGGTGGGCGGGGGTGCCAGTGAGCTGGTGGTGCTGGTCGTGGTCTCTGGGGAACATGGGGGATACTCAGGGCGGGGCCAGGGCTGGGGTCTCTCCCAGATCTGGGCATTCATGAGGCACACTGTTGCTGCTTCCTACCTCAGACTGGTGCTGCCTCCACCATCGGATAGGCCCTTTCTCCTCTCTCAAACGCACCCTGACAGCCCCATCAGGCAGATCCTGCCTCCCAAGGCTCCTAGATGACCCCTCCACCCAATGACCTCTACCAAGGATGTCCAGATAGCAAGGACCACGAATGGCAGGAGTCAGACAGGCAGACAGAAGTGTGGCAGCCAGCGTGGAGGCCCTGGAGAGCAGAGTCTCCTGGTCCTGAGAGGAGTTGGAGGGAGCAGGGTGGAGCCAGCAACAGGGCAGGCCAACTGAGAGCACAGGATGCAGGGCAGAGGGTGGCTCACCCGTGGCCTGGGCCTCTGTGGTGAGGTGTCGTGGTTCCTCCGTCCAGGGCGTGGCATGGGCAGCCACACTCCAGTCGCTCCATGTCCCAATCTCATTGTCCTTGGCTGCCACCTGGATGATGTACTCCTTCCCGGCGTAGGCATCTGTGATGGTATGTGCTGTGCCATCTGACAATTCCACCTGCAGCCAGACCATCGGATGGGGGGTTAAGGACACCCCTGGGGGCTGGGAGAGGGGGGCACCCCCCAGAGGAAGTGAGAACATCTCTCTGGAGAGAGAATAGGGAAGGCACCCTGCAGGGAATGAGGACTTCCCTGGGGGAGAAAGGGAACATTGAGAATATTCCTGTGGGAGAGTGAAGACATCTTAGGGAGGAAATCCCAAGGGAGGGCAGTGGTCCCTGAAGGGGAGTCATGAAATCTTTAAGGAGGCTAGAAACACCTCCAGGAGAGAATACGGGTGACTTTGCTCAGCGTCTGGGACTCTGCTGCTGTCCGAGCTCTCCCACAGCCCCAACCTGAGTCCTGACCTCAGTCCTAGTCTAGAGGTGACAAGAGTAACGGGGTGAGTGGAGATAGTGGGGTGCTGCCGTCCTCTCCCATCAAGAAGCACACCTCACCCTGGTGCTACCTCCACCATCGGATAGGCTGTATCTCCTCTCTCAAACACACCCGGCCAACCCCATCAGGCAGATCCTGCCTCCCAAGGGGCCAGGTGCAGTGGCTTATGCCTGTAATCTCAGCACTTTGGGAGGCCGAGACAGGAAGCTTACTTGAGCCCAGGCGTTCAAGACCAGCCTGGGCAACATAGCGAGACTTTGTCTCTACAAAAAAAAAAATTAGCTGGGTGTGGAGGTGTCCGCCTGTAGTCCCAGCTGAGGCTGGGAGGCTGAGGTGGGAGGCTGAGGGGGAGGATTGCTTGAGCCCAGGAAGTTGAGGCTTTGGTGAGTTGGGATTGTACCACTGCCTGGGTGACAGAGTGAGACCCTGACTCAAAAAAAAAAAGCAGTTTGGATGGAGAGGTTACACACACTGACAAGTGCTAGGCTGCCTGAGTTCAAAGCCTGATTCCATCCCTTATTAGCTAAGTGACCAAGTTATTTAGCTTCTACATGCCTTGCCATCCTCACTTGTAAATGGTGTTAATGGTAGCATCTATCTCTTAGGGTTACAATTAGTACTAAGGCCTGTGGAAAGCACCAAAGCTTCCACCAGCACTGTGGTTATCATGGGTTTCCATTCAGAGCCTGGGTTCCCAGATGCCCTGTGCACCCACCAGCCGAGCCCCAGCTGGGCCTCCCCTCAGGAAGGCCTCAGTGTGGTTATCACCCTGCCTGAGGTAGAAAGGGATGGGGGGCTGTGGGAGGCAGGACAGCTGCTCCATTTCCTTCTGGAGGCATCGCCATCCCCCCCTCCAAGCCCTGGCTGCCCCCCCCATCCTACTGGTCTCCCCCCAACCCTCCAGGCCAGTCTGCCTGTCCGGCGCCCCTCCCAGGCCCAGGCTGGGCTCTGGTTCATCTCAGCGGCACCCGCCGCCTCATTAAGCCGCCTCGTAAACAGGGGCAGCCGGCGGGGGCGGAGGAGGGGGCCCGCTCTGGGCCACGTCTGGCTTCAGGGCTTGTTTTGGTCCCTGTTCCAATCCCCCCCACCAGAAAACTGGGGTCTGGGCTACCTGACCTGGTAGGCTGTGAGTACATGCGTGTGTGTGTCTGTGTGTTCGTGCGAGTACATTGGGTCCAAGAGGAGCAGGAGCCACACCTCCCATTCCTGCTGAGTGTGGCCCTGAGGTGGGAGGCACTGGCAAAGGTGAGGATGACCGTGAGAGACATTTCTGGCCCAGACCCTGGGGTCAGTCAACCCTACTCCCAGCCCTAGGTAGAAAGGGATGGGGGGCTGTGGGAAGATCTGTGGGCTCCAAAGACCCTCTCCCAGAGTGGGGGCCCTAGTACCACCTATGACTCCCCTTCAGCTCTGCAAAGATCCCTTCTTGCTGAGTTGCCCCAGCTTTTTCAGTTCCTTCTCCTTCCTGCCAGGATTAGGGCTGCAAACCTCCACATGTCTTTCTCCAAAGGGAGAGAGCCACGGGGAGCAGATGAGATGCCCCCTCATTGGTGGGAGGCCATCATACCTCTAGGAAGGTGGCTAGGAGCCACATCTCCTAGGCTTGCGTCTTTCTTCTTGCTAGGTTACCACTGATCCCTCAATCCATCCCCTTAAGGGAAGGGCTCCTCAGTTGGCAGGAACTCTCTGATCACTGGCATCCACCTCGCCGGGAGTCCTCCATGGTCTGCTGCAGTTGTCAGACATGCCTTGCGGCCTTCCTCATGGAGTTAGGGCCAGAGCAGGAGCTGCAGGGAACCCAGGCTGGGTCCCAGTACTTGCCTCCCTCCTGTCCATGCTGAGATAGACCCTGCTAGACCTCCTGGTGCCCATCTTTTTGCAATTCCTGATCTGTATCTTACTCTTGAAAATCCAAGCGACATTCTTCTCTGCTCTCTTTCCCCTCCCCTTCCCAATTATACACCTGCCTTCCCCAAGATCAAAGATGGGAAAGAGGAGATTCCGTTCAGAGCAAGACTTGCGTTGAAAAGAGCCTTACATCTAGCCAACGCCCATGTCAATGAGACATGGAATGGGGCTAGGAAGTGCCACAGGCCACGCAAGTTCTTGCCATGGAGCCTGCACACTTTGCTCTGCCCATGTCAACGTGGGGGTCAGTTCTGTCCACAGCGCAGGCCAGTGCGTGATCCTGGCATGTTAGCAACATGTATGTACGGAGCATGGTTCCTGCTGTGAGCCACGTGTGTGTGTGTGTATGTTCCCGTGTGTGTGGTGGGCGGTGTGCCAGGTCCACTGCAAGGCGTGTGCGCCGCGACGCGCGGGCTGCTGCCTGTAGCTCGTTAGCGGGGGAGGGGGGCTTGTGAAACTAGACCCTGGTTATTAGCAATGCATTAGGCGCGGGCAGCTGGCCAGGCGGGAGGGACTCCGGACTCTGTTAAGGAACATGTGAACGAGTGAGCAGTCTTTGTGGGGGCCAGGCCCGCAACCTGGACAGACACCCAGGAATCGAATTACGTACTTTAAAGGCCAGATGGGAGCAGGGCATGAGGAGATGAAGCTGGAGCCTGGTGGATGTGCTGGAGATACAAGTTGACCCCCGGGAGCCAGTCTGAGTTGCCCTGTGGAGCACTGGCCCAGTCCTAGTCCTAGCCCACAGGCCTCATGGGCCACACAGAGTGCCCGCAACTTTATGGGCCCAGGGATCTCAATGTGACAGAACCCCAAGTCTGCCCCCAGCCTCTGGCTGCTCCCCAGAGTTCTCTGTAGTACCTTGATCCAGACCACAATCTGACCCCATACTGACCCTTGTCCACTGCTTGGTTCCCAGCCCAGGCCACCTCCTGACCCATAACCTTAAGCTGACCCCTAAACTAGGTCTGACTTTGGAGCCTGATGCTAGTTGTGTCCTAAACACACACCACAGACTGATCCTGACCCCTCAAGCCCATTTATGAGTCCTTGAGGATGGGAACTTTCCTGCCTGTTGGGTACAGCACAGGCCAGAGTGTAAGAGATGCCTGTCACGGGTGAAGGTCAGAGAAAAGGAAAGGGAACACTGCCCACCCTGCCTGCCGTCCCCCTCCCAGCATTTCTTTCCACTACCCTGGAGAGCCACAAAGACAGATGCATTCCTTAGGGGTTAGTGGGAACCCCTAAGGATACCTCCATTAGCTCCATCCATTCTCTCAGCCCCACTGGGTCCCTTCTCCCCCTGGAAAGCCTCTCTGACTGCCCTCAGGTCTCAAATCAGAGCCGTGTCCACCTGAGATGGAGGCCTCTCACACTGTGTGGTTCTGATCCAGGCACCAGCATCTGGGCGGGGCAGGGCACTCACATGCTGCCACTGGTCCAGGATGAGGGGTCGGTAGCGCAGAAAGAACTTGAGAGGAAAGGACTCAGGGTCAGGCCAGGTCGAGGGGGTCTGCCACGTCACCACCAGCCGGTGAGGGTTGCTGGGCACTGGCCGGGCTACCACATTTTCTGGAGGGTCAGGCTTCACTGTTCAGGAGACACAGCTTAATTACAACACGAATCCTCGGATCAACCCCACTCTGTCAACCCCAGCCACCATGGTGACCTTCTCATATTGCCAACCATGGTCATCATCATCATGGTCACCACGCCTCTTCTCTGTTGTCAGTTCTGGCAACCGCTGTGGACAATCATCTCATTACTTCCACCCCTGGCACCCTTTATCATCACCAATGACTGTCATCACTAGTCACTACAGTCTTGCCAGCAACAACCCCAATTTCATCTCATCATCCCCTTATCCTAACCCCATCATCATGTCAGCCGGCATCCCAATAACTAATCCTATATATACAGTGCCTGCCCCAGGACGCTGCCTCCCCCATTGTCACTGGCTGCTCCTGCACCAGCATCACACTCCTCCAAGCCTGGTTTTTCACCTCAACTTTCTCACTTTCAAAATAAGACCTGGGTCAAGGTTAAAAGACAGTCCACAGGTGCTGCAGACCTGTTGCACATAGGCTGGGATCTGATGGGAGCATCCAAGGTCCCAGCTCGTGTAGAAAAGTCTGGCTGGGGAATCCAGCCATGGGGTATGGGAGGAATACAGGGATAGGCAGAGGGTCTGGCTGGGATAGGGTTGTAGCAGACAGAGAGCCTGCCTGGAATAGGGCAGGGGCAGGCAGAGGGTCTGCCTGGGATGGGGGGTCGGGGGGTGGGGTGCGGTATCTGTCCCAGTCCTGTCTCCTGTTCTGACACCTCATTCATCACAGGCCGTAAGGAAGCCATTAGCGTGGGGGTGGGGGGTGTGCGTGGAGGCTGCAGCTGCACAAGGGTCTGGCCCAGCCTGCCGCCCCTTCCCCCTGCTGTATGCTCTGGGAGCCAGGGAGATGGTGGGAAGTGCTGCTGGAGAGGTCCCTTGTCCCTGCAGGAAAAGGGCATTCACTTACATGGTCACAGGTCATGTACACACACCACATATACTGGCACACAGGCATGTACATACCATGTATACATGTGCACACATGTGAACGTCCCCACCAATGTTCACGTACACCTCTAACATGCGTCCACTTACATCCGCCCACTGGAGTATGCAGCAGGCGCCCCCCCACCACCGCCACACGCACCAATAGTGAACTCATCGAAGGTGATAGCCGTGGCGTTGTGGCCCAGGGCATTGCTGACAGTGATGGAGACCTTGTACTTGATGGTGGAGAACAGGTGCATGTAGCGGATGTGGCAGCGGTTCTTGAGGGCAGGGTCCTTCTCACAGACCATAATTTTGGAGCCGTGCCTGGGGAGGGGTGAGGCCCAGGTACCGTTACCAACGTCAAGGGTCAGGTGGGGCAGAGGTTGGGAGAAGGTCAAGCCCGAGACAGGGCTGGGGTCTGGACTGAGGGCATGGTGGGGTGGGACGGGGGAGCGGTGAGAGGCCAGGGCCAGAACGGGATCACAGGCGCAGCTACTCACAGCACGGTCACGTTGAAGGTGTTGGGAATGTAGGTGGGGGTGGGAAGATGCCAGCTGCAGTAGAAGCCCTTGGGGTAAGTGTTGGAGCGGCAGCTGAGCACGGGCTCCCGTGGCGGCACTGGGGGCGAAGACAGCATGGTCAGCATGGTCGGGCTTTCTTGGAGCCCCCGGTCCCCTGCACTAGTGTGGGGACAGGTGGGCCCCAGAGTCCCAGCTCTCCCGCCTCAGCCCATCATCGATGCCAAAGGGGGGGGGGGCTGTCAGCGAGGGTCTGAGGCTTCCCAGGCCACAGAGAGCCAGATGTTTAATTAAAGAAAAACAAGGCCTGTGCAGAGAGGGAGCCCCCCACCTGCTCAATGGAGGCAGGAACTGTGGGGAGCAAGGGGCCGCGGGCCTCAGCTCATCAATCACGGGATGGAGGTGATGTCTGGGGGAATCGGCCCCAGCCCCCCATCTCCTGCCACATCGTGTCCACTTCCAGAGTTAGGCAATAGAGACCAAGGGGAGTTTTTTTTTTTTTTATTTTAAGAAGCAGGGTCTCGCTCTGTCACCCAGGCTGGAGTGCGGTGGAGCAAAATCATAGCTCACTGCAGCCTTGACCTCCCGCACTCAAGGGATCCTCTCACTTCAGCCTCCTGAGTAGCTGGGACTACAGGTGCGTGCCATCATGCCTGGATAATTTTTAAATATTTTTTTTGTAGAGATGAGGGTCTTGCTTTCTTGCCCACGCTGGTCTTGAACTCCTAGCCCAAGTGATCCTCCCACCTTGGTCTCATAAAGTGCTGGGATCTCAGGCATGAGCCCCCACTCCCAGCCCGGGAGTCTTGAATGGGTCCTCTGCTTGGTGAGGTGATCCAGGTGCACTTCTTGGAGAAGAGACACCCCAGGGTCCCCTCAGTAGAGACTGAGAGGTGTGAGGACAGGCCTGGCGGCTACACAGGAACAACAACATTGGGTGGCTGTCTGTGTACGTATGTGTGTGTGTAGGCGTCTGAGTGCACGGGTATATATGTTACAGGCATGTCTGTGACAAGAATGACCAGCGATACATAGGAGCATCTATGTGGATATGTGTGAATCTGTGCTTGTTTCTCAGAGTGTGTCTACATATGATCATGTGTGTGTGTACAACTGCCTATTGAAATGAAGCTGCTGTTTCCTTTGTGTGTACCTCACCTCAGCCCTAGCCCTAGATTCTCCATCACAGACTCTTTAAGAAGTCCTGTACACGGTTAGCAGCTGCCTCCACTCTGGAATAGGAAGGAAGGCTCAGAGAGGGATAGGGACCTGCCTGAGGTCACACAGCAAGCCAGAACTGGAACTAAATCCCAGGATGGGATTATCCACCTATACAACTACACACACTTGGGAAGTCCTTTCCACTGTCCAACCACACTCTTTTTGCTGCCGTGAGCACTTAGCCCAGCTGTCCTACCCTCAGGCGTTGGGTAAGGCGTGAGGACAGGCAGCTCAGGTTCCTGGAAGGAGGCGGCTTCTGTGATCTGACCCAGGCAAGGAATGTCCGTCTGTGGCTCCAGGGACACTGACACCTCCCTCCTGTGCCTTCCCCCACCCCTCCACCCCCTGCCTGACAGGTGGACAGGAAATGGGAGGGGGCAGCTCCATAAGCCAGGGACAGTGAAGGGGAGTGCTTGTCTATGCTTGTAGAGTGGCCATGGTGACACGGGGGAACTGTGGGCTTCCATCCACAGTGTGCATGTGACTGAGTGTGTGATTGTGTGTGCATGTCTAGCATGTGTGAAGCTGGGAGGGGCCCGGGGCAGAACCCCCAGGACCCAGATCTGACTTTGCCACAGCAGATGTGAGGAGGCAGAGGGGCATCAGAACTTTGGTGCCGCAGGTGGTGTGGGCAATGCTGTGGGAGGAGGCAGCTCCACTCCCCAGGCCTGCAGGGGAGAGCCAGAGCCCAGCAGAGACCCCACGGGGGGCAACCTGCATCGTGCCCGCTGCTGTCTGCCTCCTCCGGGAAGTCTTCCTGGCCCTATGTCCATCTTGTGCCTGCTCTTTGTTCATCCTGTGTGCCTTTAGTGTACCTTCCCTATTTGCCCATGGGTGTAGAACTTTGCATGGGGGTGGGGTGGGGGGCGGCCAAGGACACAGGAAGTGCCTTCTGGGGGCCTGCTGGCCAGGCCAGAGTTGGCAGCCACCCCAGGAGAAAAGGACATTCCGAGGTCAGCCGAGAAGCCTCCACTCCCGCCTCCTGCCAACCCCCGCTTACCCCCAGCTTCAAAGGGGAAGGGCGTTGGGGGGGTGAAGGGGACGGGGGACTGAAACCTGCAGAGTCAGCTCCCTGCCGCCTGGGACTCTTTGGAGGGCAGAGCGGGCCATGGCACTGGACTCACAGGCCCCCGCCCCCGGCCAGCCTCCCCACTGACCAGGCTCCTCCATTCCCCTGGCTGTCCTAGCCCCTCAGACCAGCCTCCTCTCCAAACCTCCCCCTCAAACCAGTTCCTCTCCGTGACTGGGTAGGTCACGGTTGGGGGGTTGTCGGGGGGCCAAGTGGGGGCTTTGTCTGTCATCTGGCTACTCCTGCCTGGCCCAGGGCCCTGAGCAGGGAAGGGCTTGGGTTTCCTGACAGGGACCAGGTTTCTCAGAGGGAAAAGGAGGAAAGAAAAACAAAGAAAAGGAAGAAAAGGAGTGACTTGCTGCAGCTGGAGCCCAGCTGAGGGGCCGGGTGGGCGGAGGTGGGGGTGCTGTGAGATTGTGGGACAGTGTGGGATAGGGATGCCTGTTGTGAGTTGGAGGAAAAGCTGTTTTTAAGACACTCGATTGTGAGGCTGAGTGTGTCACTCTGAGAGGCTTCTTGTGTGCGACTGTGAGACTCCGGGCCTTGTGTAACTATGATGAGAGGCTGTGTGGGACTGGATGACTGTGTGTGTGTGTGTGTGTGTGTGTGTGATTAAGGGCGAGGCTGTTCAATTTTGAGATTGTCTCTAGGTGTGAGGCTGTGTGGCCAAGGTACTCTGTGAGAGTATTGTAAATGTGCCACTCTGTCTGAACACAATGACAGCCAGACCATGTACATGAGACACTGCATATATGATGGAGTTTAAGCCTGAGTGTATTATTGAAACTGTGGGTGGGGGAAGATGCCCAGTAGCCCCAGCATGCTCACATGTATGAACTGAACACCGTGTGAGAGCGTGTCAAAGGGAGGATGTGAGCAAAAAGCTCCTGTATACAGATATCACACCATCAGACTCTGGGAATTCAGGCATGCTCTGAGATGCCCAGGCATCCTGAGCTGCCCTTCAGGGGGCTTCTGAGATACCCAAATGGCTGTCTCAGCCCGTGGCAGGGCATCCCTGGGTCCCACGCGGGGCCATGTGTCCGTGTGCATGCGTGCATGTGCCCCCGCTGGCCCGAGGTTTGTTTGTTTTCCTCCTAATTGGCTTGTTTTTCCATGTCCAGCCCACCAAACCGCATGTTTTTCCTCTCATCTCGCCAGCCCGCCTGGGCTGGAGCCCCCGGCACGCATGAGGTCTGCCCGCCGGCCCAAAGAGGAGGAGAGGCAGGCTGCCCACACCCTGGGCCAGGCCAGATCAGGCTGGGTGGGGCGCGGTGACCCTTCCGCTCCAGCCCTGCCCACGCCCCACCCACGTGCCTCCTCCCGCCTGGCATTCAAGGCCCGTGGCCTGGCCCAACCTTACCTCGTGGCATCCCTCAAGGCCCCCTGACTTCTGGACTTCCAAATGGCCCCTTCCTGCCTCCCACTTGTAACTTCTCCCCAGACTTCTTCAACCATAGTCCTCTCCCCATTCTGTCCTTCCCAGTCAAACAGGGCTGAGGGGAAAGGAGTGCTGAACCAGGGGGTCTGGAGCCCCCATCCTGAACAATCAAATACAAATTTTTTAAAAAGTGGACAAGGAACTGTCCATTTAAGAATCATTTTAATCTTTGGTTTGTTTTAGCTTGAAGTCAGAATGATATTGAATCAGCAGTGTCTTGTAAGCAAAAGGATGCTACTGAAAGAAACACTGTGGCCCTGTTTCCTACTGTGGGGTGTCCTTCCATCATTTAGGTAAGAGAGTCCTTAGAGTTCTGTTTGTGAGAATCTACCCAAGAGCAGGAAGGTGGATCAGGAGAAAAGCAGTTCAGGGATCAGCTTGAGAAAGGAGACTTCCAATAGGATCATGTTAAGATCAAGTTCTTCCCTTAGAAATAAAGACATAAAAATTACAAATATTTAGGATAAATATTAAATAATTGTCGGTCTGAATGACTCACAAATCAGGGGTAACTCTGTCTTGTTTTCTGAGAGCTGGCAAGAAGGATAATTTGATATTGAGTGTTGCCAAACCCAGTGTCTTGTTACTAATATAAAGTGACTGGGATGATCATGATTAATGTCCCCTGTTCCTCCGACCAGGTCTTTAGGAGGAAATAAAGCAATGAGAGACAAGTACCTGTTACCAATGCTACAGCCAATTCGTGGCCAGCCCTCCTCTGACAGGCAGGGCCTGGGAGGCAGTAAGCCCTATACATAAAAGGTCTGGATTGCTTAGGACTTTCCACAACAGGTCACAATAGGGTAGCCATCGGCATGTCCTGTGGGTACAGACTATAGACATTACTTCGAGACCCAATTCCCCTCCTGTGACCTTTCAAAGAAGATCAGGTCATCAGGGATGGTGGCCCAGAGTCACCAAGGCCCAGCCATCACTGCCAGCCTTACCATCCTGGGGACTTTTGCAACCCAAACTGAGAAGACACGGGTGTGGTTGACTGGTGGCAAGTTGGGCTCATCCTTCTTCCATGGCACTCAGTAAATGGCTTTTTTCCCTGTGTGAGGCCCTGGGGCTAGGCTGAGTGCTCCATTCCTGATGGGCCCCTTAGTGGGTCAGGAAGGATTTGGTTAGGCTCATCCTGCATTTCTCAAGCTGGCCAACAGGGGTCACTCTACTCATGGCTTCCAACTAAAATGTTTGGTTTTGAATGCCATTTCTCCAGGCCAACACATTTTTGAAAAAGGTTTTCCCACAGGAAGAGGTACATTCCCCATCAAAATGTATTTTCACACCTCCTTCAGTGTGGCAGGTCAGTGTTTTGTGGAGGGTTCTGAGCAACCCTTCAGCCTAACATTTCATGGGCCACACCAGTTTCCTGACAGTGGAGCAAAGGCCAGCTGCTAGATCCCTTAAGTATCTCCTAGGTAGCTTCCATGGAATAAAGAAATGGACTTCAGGCAGTGGGGTGTATCATACTCAAATGGAACAAAGCCAGAGGAGCTTGAAGCGTTGGCTTAGGAGAAAAGAAATGGAACTACGTTCAGAGTATTCACTCTTGGTGGGTGATTCTGGTTGAGACCCAGATGCCTGCCCACCTTACCCTCAGCAGCACTGATGACCTCATTATTTCAACTTCTCCAAACCCATCTTCCAAGTCACACTCACCTGGTCTTCCCTCTGCCTTCCTGCTGGTTCCTTCTTATCTCCTTTTGTGGCTCATTTCTCTCCATCAACCCCTTACACGCTGATGGTCTTCAGGGCTCAATTCTGGGTCCTCTTCTTTCCTTACCCCCCAAATTTCCATCTCCAGCACAGGCCTCACCCCTGAGCCCAGAACCTCAGACCCACTGGCTACCAGCCATCAACTCCTGGTTACTCCCCAAGGATCCCACCCTAAATGTCTGCAGTAGGTGTCCAAGGAACCACAGATCCCTTGCCATACCACCTCTCACTGCCAACTTCTGCAGTTATTTGCCTAAGAGCTTTCTTTGGCCAGCAAGGCCTGCTTTGCCTACTGAGGCATCAGGCCAAAAATGTTAGGGAATTAAAGCTCCTCCACCCCCACCCTAGGAGAATTGCTCAACCAGTGCTGGGCAGGAGTTTGTATATAAAAATCCAGCTCCCTAATCCTCAGGCAGGATAACTCTGAGATGTGTGTTCTGTATCAGCACCCAGAATTCCTCAATGGTGATGCCAATCACTGAGAGGTAATGTCTGGATAACTTACTCTTTATTGGTTGTTTTGGTGTCACTTTCTCATTCCCTTAGGGTGTTTCTGTCATCTGCCAAATAAGCTACTTGCATATGAATTCTTGGGACCTGATTCTAGGGAAACCCAAACTAAGATACTGCCCAAACAGAGCACACTATCTTTTCCTCCTGTTTTCTCCCAGTTGCAGTGATGGATACCTCCAGCTGTCCTGACTTCTCCCACTCTTTACTCTCCTGTCCTTCTCACCTCCGATCAATCCATCACCAATTCGTGGAGGTCCAGCCACCCCCTCTCAACTTCTCCAATTCCATTCCCTGGTCCCAGGTCCTCACCATCTCTCCTGCCTCCAGTATCAGCATCCTTCCTACCCTGGTTTTGACCCATCCAACCAGCCTCTGTCCACTGCAATGAGAGCGATCTTCTATGAACATGACCCAGAACATGGCCTTCCCCAGCTTCCAGGATCATGATCTGCTCCCTCAGCTCCCTCCTCCCATCTACACCAGCCCAAGTGGTCTTTACAAGTCCTCCCAGACCCTGAGGCCTACAGTCATACTCAGCTTTCTGCTAGAAATGAAGTTTCAATGCCTCTTCCAAATCTTCCAAGTTTCCATGTCCTTCCCTGGGGCCTCCCAGAGTGCCCATACCTAAACCTGTTTAACCAGAAATCCCATTTCCCTCCTTAAGACTCTTCGGCCAGTCCCTGCGGGAGCCAACACAGTTGGGCTGATCCTGCTCAGAGCTGTGACCTTAGGGTTCCTCCCCACTCAGGTCACAGATGCTTACCAGCTCACCTCGGCTCATTTTGTCACAGGGGGACAGAATTTTAGGATCTCGAAAACCTCTGCAGGGGTGGGAGACATGGGTAAAATGCCTAGGAGTCTGGACTCAGTGGGCAAAACTGGGCTCAGAGGTCATAATAGCGAACCAGGATAGAATCAGAAGGCCAAGGTCAGGTTGCCACTCTCCTCTCTCCCCATGCCCCAACAGGAAGGGGACTTGATCTGGGCTAGGGGTGGAAGGTTGGATGAGGGATTGGGGCAACACTTACAGCCCACATGTAGCAGGACTTGGTGGCGCAGGTGCCAGGAGTCATGGTGGAAGCAGGCGTAGAGTCCACTGTGGCCCAGTTCCAGGCCACGGAGCACGAGCTGAGAGCCGTTGAGCAGGTCAGGGGCCAGGTCTGTTCCATTTACCCGCCACGTCACAGCTGCATCCCAGTTTGCTGTCCCACATGGCAGTGTCACGTCTGAGCCCAGGCGCTCGTACTGCACATGGGGTGCCTCTGCGGGGGGTGGTGAGGGCATAGGGCAAAAATCACAGGTCACAACCCTGCCCAGCATTTCCAGGCAAATGTGCACAGATGAGAGCCTGTGAGGATGCATGAGTGAGGATGAGAGGCTCTGGGTCTGACTGTGCATGTCTTGGGGAGACGGAGAGTGTGCGAAACTTTGTGGCTATGCAAGTGTGCAGGTACGTGTCTCCAAATTTGTATGTGTGTGCGTGTGTGTGCAGGAGCTGTGTGCGAATGGGTGATCTCTGTGTGTGTGTGTGTGTGAGAGAGAGAGGCACACACAAGGGTAGGGGGGAGCAAGATTAGAGAGGGAGGGAGGGAAGGGGAAGGAAGGGAGGGAGGGGAAGGGAGGGAGAAAGACTTCATGGTTCTGATACGGGTCAGTTCTCAATGAACCCTCAATTCACCTCCAGTACCTGGGTTCTTTAAAAGCTTCCTGACCCCCATGACCCTAACCTCTTGCCACCAACAGGCTCTGGGCTCCAACACCCTGCCCCAGTCACTTTAGCATCCATTACCCAGGTAAGCTGGCACTAAGGGGTCCTGCTCCCGGACTCTTTTCTGTCTCTCCCTATCTATTTCTCTCTCCCATCCTTGTCTCTTTCTGTCCTGTTTCCATCTCTCTGTCTCTCTTCCAGCCTCTCTCCCTCTCCCTGACTGCATGCCTCCTCAGCAACCCCCTCCCTCAGCCAACCAGGACTTGGGCAGCAGCAGGAGAAGGGAAACTGGGCAGGAGTGAAGAACCCTAGGGAACTCCTGGCAGCTGTCAACTTCATGAGGCAGGAACTGCTTAGGGCAGGTGCGGGGGAGTGGGGAGGGCAGTGCTGCTGGGACGGAGTGAGCACTCTGACCATTCCTCTCCTGCCCCCAGGAGGGACCTGCCAGAGCCAAAAGCAAACCCCAGCCCTGGCCTGGGCAACCCAGGCGTGATGGACTGAGCCCAGGAGACTGAAGACCGAAGGGTGGGAGGGAGCACCTGTCGAAAGGCAGTGCTAGGTGGGAGAGGCAAGGGGGACAGAGAGCCAGAGGGGCAGACCTACAGACAGCAGCAGAAGAGCAGGCACACAGAGATCGGGATCTCAGGACAGCCCCCTTCTCATCCTGCCCCCTGAGCCTGGAAGGACAGATGCTTCCCTGGTCCTGGCTAGATCTGCGGAGCGAGGGTGGGAGGGGAGAAGGGAAGGGGAGGGGGCAGCAGTTGGGGGGGCTGCGGGATCCCTCGTTAACACTCGCTTACATCTCCCCTCCAGAGAGCCACCCTGCTGAGTTGGGGGATTTTCAGAGGCAATTCCTGTTAACGAGCCAATTAAGTTGGGCCAGTGGCCTCTTAATTAGACTTGTTAACACCACCAAGACTGCAGGGGGGTAGGGATCCCCCTTGGGCCCACAGGTTGTCCCCTCCCCCAATGCAGCCCCCCTCCCTAGCACTGCTTTTCTCTGTGCTGAAACATCTGTCCTGGTTTTCAGCCTCTGTCGTCCTAGCCGTGCCAGGGTCTCTCTGTGTGTCACGGTCTCTCACCCTTGCTGCCTGTCTCTGTCCTGCCCCTCTCTGAGCCTCTCTGTCCCTGTCAGAGGAGAAGGAAGCAGGAAACCTGGCCAGCCCTGACCACTCGTCTGTGGGGCCTGGGACCAGCCGAACAGAGGATGAACGGGCGGAAGGGCGGTGGCTGGGGGCCTTGGAGGCCACAGCTGTGAGGCTGGACCAGAGACCGAATGGGGGCCTCCCCCTGACCAGAGGCCCAGTGTCCAAGACTCAGGCCACCGAGTCCCCCTCCCAATCCACCAGCTCCAGCCACTGAGCCCCCCTCCAGCCTCCCTTCCAAAAACCTGGAGCTTCCAGGAAACATGCCAAGCCCCTCTCTCTGCACCCCCCCCAAAAGAAACTGCATCCAGCTGCCTGAGGAGGAGGCTGAAAACTGACCGTTGGGGAGGGGGTGTGGCCATCATGGTCCCAGAGGCAACACAGCAGTGCTGACCAATAGTGCAGTCCTTTAATTCTGGGGAGCAGGTACAGTCACAAGGATGAGGATGCAGTAACCCAACAACACAACAAAACAATGGCAATGGGATAACACTTCCCTGCCACACCTTGTCTGCCTTACACGCACACAAAAGTGGAAACATAACCTGATAACAATCACAAACCAAGGATGTAAGGGCAGAAACAGAAAATGATTACACAATGACAGAAGACAACCACAGGCCACACTGCAGAGGCAGAGGGGACACCCTGACATGACAAGCACACAGTGACACAATTGCTACAATAACACAACAATGGCAATACACATAGCCATGCAACAGCTCCAAAGATGGCAATGATTTAATCTTTTGTCTCTGGACAGCTCTCCTCCCGCCCCGTGGGTGCCCCTACTGATGTGCTGTCCATTTCAGAAATTAAATCAAGCAGCAGGGGGAGGATGGGGTTCTTGGCCCTGACGCGGTGACAAATGCTCCAAAGGAATCAGCTGTGAAAAGGTTGTTAGAAGCCAGGATGAGAGACAGAGACAGGATGAGGTCATGGACATGGAGAACACAGAGGGACAGAGCTGACGGCTCCCTCACACCTGCACACACAAGCTCACATGGGGACCACATGCCGGAAACAGTCCCTCTGGGCATCCAAAGCAATTTCACTTGCCACACACTCAGGAACAAGGATAGTCACCCACAAAGAAGAAGGACACACAAGACAGTCATCCACAGGTCACAGTCACGCAAGAGTTCACACACACAGGGACACTGTCCCACTGCAGGGATGGTAACACGTGATACAAGATCACAGGCATATAGAAGGAGGGCATCATCACCCAGAGGTACAGTTACACGTGGGACACAGTCTCATGCACAGGGAGACAGTTTAATAGGGATACAACCACACAAAGAGAAATAGAGAGGCTGTGGGTGCAGCCTCAAACACAAGGATACAGTACTATAAAGGACACAGTCACACACAGACAATGATGTCACACACAAGACACATCCCATAAGGATACAGTCACAGAGAAACACACTCAAATACAGACATGCTCTCACCCACACAAAAACAGTCTCACACATAAGGATACAGTCTCACACACTCTCAGAGATGCAGCCTTATGTCCAGGGTCTTGACTGCAAAGGGTAGAGACTTTTTGCATACAAGGTAGAGAATACTGGTGGGCCCTGGGGAGGTCCAGCCAGCATCTCTGGGGTCACCCAGGCTCTCTTGGAGTCTTATATAGAAGAGGCCACAGAAGCCCCGACCCACTCCTCCTCTGGAACCAACAGCCTTGAGAGGGGCAGAGCTCAGCCATCAGGGTGCGCTCCATGCCCGGTCCCTGGAGGTGCCCCCATCCTCTCTCCCTCCACCAACTCACCTGAGGTAGGGGGGTAGGGTCCATGCAAGAGGGGAGCTTAGGGAGCCTCATTCAAGGCAAGCTTTGAGTTTAGACCTTGTACTGATGTGGCCATATTAGATGCTGCCTCATATGCAGCAGAAGGGCTGGTTCAGAGGGCACCTTTTTCCCCAGCAGGGTACAGCTCTTTGTCCTATGGGCCGTGGGAAGGACTTGGCCCTCACTGAAAAAGTAGGTACAGGGAGGGCAGAGGCGCTGCCAATGGCTCAATCCCTGAACCATCCCTCCCTCTTCCAGCTATTCCAGCTGATTCACCTGTCCCCTTCCTTAGTGTACCAACCCTCTCCCACTCGTCACCCTGCCTGTCCCCTCATCTTGTGCTTAGTCTACCATCTCTGTCCCCATATTCTCTCTAGGATAAGGCAGAGGGTAGAAGGTGACTAGCAGTCTTGCCCACTGTCTCCTATAAATGCCTCCTGAAGGAGGGCCCCTCTCACCCAGATTCTGTACAGAGATCCTGCTCCTAGACTCCCCCGCCAACTCCCTTCCCACCTGCCTGGACCCTATACCCACCCTAGTAGGAAGAGACAGATCATTTCAAGCCAGAGACACCACAGTGTGACTGTGGAGGCCTCTGCTTATGAGACATTGGTGGGTCACTCTGTATGTCAGTGTCACATGACTCTGTGTCCCTCTGGGTGTTCATGTGTGACAGTGCCAGTGTGACTCTTGGGTGGCATCAGTTCATGCCCAACTCTGAGAGGGGGTCAGTGGGCAGTCCCCCTGAGCACTCACCCTGTGGACTGTGTCTCTGGGTGTAGACAACTGCGGCAGCGGCAGCCAGCACAGCACAGCAGGCCCATGGCACAGGGGCGGCCATCTGTGGGGAGAAACGGGTGGGGGGAAGGGGCAGCATCAGCCCAGGCAGGAACATCCTGGGAAGCCCCCCTGTTCTCAAGCAAGACTGGGAAATCCCAGCCCTAGGGCCAGGGCACCTTGACCCCAAATGCCCTTCTTAATGGGGCTCAGGATCCTCTTTCAAGCAATAGAAAGCAATGTTATTAGCATCTGTAGGCAAAGGTTCTCTAAGATGGTAGAAGGCAACCTACAGTGGTTTGTTGTTCGATAACACTGCTGGCTGCAGAATGTAGTCAACCGCGGATGAGTTATAGGACATTGGTAATGCCAGGGCCATTTTTCTAAAAAAAAGAATGACTTTACTGGTGAGGTTGGCTAATTAGCTATAAACATCACAAACTGAAAGGGTAATGTTTTAACTTAATTGGAGATCTGTACTTCTCCAAATTGCCTTGAATGGAAGGCCCCATGCCGTGCTCCTGGGGAGAGAGCCTGAAACCTGGATGTTCAGGAGTCCCTTGGAGCTGTCATCTTATCCCCACCCCCCTGCCTTGAGTCTTGCCACTGAGCTCTGGGAAACTCGAAGCAGCAGAGTACCAGGGCAGTGGTATGTGACCCAGGTCAGGTGTGGCTTCTGCTTAATTGTACACCAACGATCAGGAGAAAATGAGGAATTTTCATATATAAGTCCTTGTGAGGGACCCCAGTCCATCCTTCACCCCAGCTATGAGCCCCCAGGGGCCTGGGGCCCTCAGTCTAGCAGATGCACATCAGTGTCTACATGTATCCATGCAAGTGCACAAAACACGTTCAGGTCATGTCCTCAGAAGCCAGGATGGATCCAGTGCCTCCCCCCGCCACCTGGTGTCTTGATTCCTGGGATGAGTCCGACTGTTCCCCTGTCCCCAGCACATGCTGATGCCAGAGGGCAGGGAAATAACTATTTTATGCAGAAAAGGCCCCAAATGTGACAACACCCCGAGTCCAAGAAGGAATAGGTATTGTTAACCACACAGAAGCAGTGTTTAGAGAGACACTGAGGGATGCTACCAGGCACTAGACCAGGGCCACTGTTAGAGATACAGCTAGCCACATAGCAAAGACACTGGCCAGAGACACTGCCCACAACGACCAGAGAGAACCCCCAAAGAAATAGCTCCACACACAGTGTGAGATACACTAGGGACTGTTAGATGGACCACCAGACAAAGCTGGAGGAACTGGTAGATAAAACCAGATAACCAGCCAGAGAGAGGGTCAGAAAAGAGTTGACAAAATCAAAGGACCCGCCAGAAACGCTGTAAAAGATTCAGCCAGACCCAAGCAGACACACTGCCAGAGCAAGGAGCACAGGCAGAGAACCCATCAGTGACCCAGCCAGAGAGTTAGACACTGTCAGAAACAGTGCCAGAGAAACCGTCTGATACACAGGCAGAGAAATACCAGAGAACTGATAGACACAAACAGGCATACACCCAGAAAACAGCTAGAGAAGAGAGCCAGAGCCACAGCCAGATGCTCAGTCAGGAAGTATCCACACCACTGAAAACACTGCCAGAGACACTGTCAGACACACAGCCAGAGACACCGTCAGAAACACTGCCAGAGAAACAGCCAGACGCACAGCCAGAGAAACTGACAGAGACATTCTGCCAGATACACCCCGAGAAGGTGCCAGAGTCACAGCTAGAGACAGTGCAGGCATAGCTAAAGCAGAGTGGAGACAAATGTGGGTATCAGCCTGCAGCAATTCGGGGGAGGTGGCTGGAGAGAATCAGATTCCCTGGGCTCCTTTATGGGAGAGGCGTCCTGCCTGGCCTTTGCTACCCCTCGACCTTCCCCAAGAAAGTCTCTTCATCTGAACCCTCCCAGCCGTAGCTGCAGGTGCTCTGCCTGCCCCTCCCTGGCATGGCTAATCTCTCTATGCCCCAAGTGGCCTCAGCTACCCTTCCCACCTCAATGACTCCTGAGGCCTTAGCTACCACTTGGCCCAGCTCCTTCTGAGCCTCGGCCACTCCCCCATCTTCAGCTACTCCTCAGGCCTAGGCGGTTAGGACAACAGCCAGTTACACAGCCAGCAAGTGGTGGAGCTAGGAAATGAACCCAGGACTGTCTGAATTCAGAGCTGGTGCAGCAGAAAGAGAAAGATAGAAGCTAGAGGCCTACCTGCTTCCCCACCCCAGTCCTTGCTGGTAGCCCTCAGACCTTCCCCCACTGCCTCTGCCATCTGTCCATGCCTTCTTCCTCACAGCCAGGAAGATCCTCCGCCTCCGTGCCAGGGGCACTGCCCACCACATGGGAGCAGGAGCCAGAGCATGGGCAGAGGAGTAGGCAGAGGGGACTGAGGTTAGAACACAGGATGGAAGTGTGCAGGGGAGAGGAAAAATGGGGAGGCCTCTGCTCCCAGCTCCTTGCTGGTCCACACAAGCACACACTCCCATGTGCATGCGCGTGCGTATACACATACACACACACACACACACACACACACACACGCACCACAAGCTTAGGCCCCTGCAGGGGGAGGGGTGGCTTCTTCATCAAAGTCGCCTCCATCAGCCCGATGAGTTACTGTAAGGGCCGGGCCCTGGGCCAACGGGGCTGCAGCCACGGGAGACGGGCGCTGCTGAGAGCGAGCGCTGCAGAGAGTGGGGGTGGAGTACCAAGACAGACACTGCAGGGTTGGGGGCACCCAAAATAGGGAGAGACTCTAAGGCAAACAGGAGGCAGGGAGAGAGGGAGAGCCCTGAGTGGAGAGGCAGAGGGATAAGGCGAGACAGAGACAGCGAGAAATAGAGACACAAGGAGGAAGATGGGGCACACAGGAGACAGGCAGAGACTCAAGGGCAGGAGAGACAGATCCAGAGAGAAAGACAGACCCCTGGCAGCATCTCTGTGCTCACCCTAGAGCATCTCCGTAACCTGCCCAGCTCCTACAGCATGAAGGAGGATGGTCTGATGGTCAGTGCAATGTGAGGCAAGAGCAGGGCCTTCTAGGGGCTGGAGGGATTCTCAGTGGGGATTGAGGAGCCCCTGGGGAACAAGCCAGTTTCACTTCCCCCTTTCCTCAGAGTCCTGCCTAGGCCTACTCCTCAGAGGCACCCAGGACACACCTCCACCCTGCCCTGGCTCACTCAGGCCACCCATCCCAGGGCAAAGAACATCTTTTCCAGGAATTTTCCAAGTCCACACCCCATAGCTCTGGAATAGATCTGGAAGTTAAATCCCATAGAGCCCCAGATAAGGGCTACACAAACTGGCCCAGGCTCCCTGTAAGTCCCTCAAAGAGGTCAGTCCCAGAATGAAGAGGGAATGGAGGGTACCCATTAGTAAGAAAAGAGCCCAGTGCTCAGCAGCCCCTGGGCCCCTTATCAGCACAAGGGTCCCAACACCCCTCCTGACATGGAACCCCAGTGTCATTGTTACACACACACACACACACATCAGGGGTCAAATTCTGGGGCCCCAACTTACTGCCACTGTCCAGCTGTGACATAAAGACACCACTATACAGTGATAACACCCAGTGAAAATGACATAGTTGTACTGTACACACACAGGGATGTTGACAGTCACCACAATGACAATGATTCAGTGAGTGACAGTCACATACAGTGACACCAACAGACAGGGCAGCGACACCTGTTGACACTGACACAGTCACCGTGACAGTAACCTCAGGATCAAAGAGGCGATGAGACTGACAGTGACAAAGAGTAACACTGAGGGTGACATCAACACAGTGACATGGGGATGCTGATAGGCTCAGTAACAGTCACGTAGAATGACACCACTCTACAGCACCCCTGGAGGCTCCCCTGGAGGCTGACAGCCACCATGGGTAACACTGACAGACACAGTGACAGGCTCCAGAATGGGAATCTCCATTACCCAGTTTTGGAGGCTGACCTTGGATGCAGGCCTCAAGACCCCTCCTGTCTGCCCCAGCAATGTCCTAGTTGCCCTGTGCCCCTACTCTCACCCCCTGCCCAGCTAAGGGCAGAACCTGGGGAAGGGAGGTGTGAATTTTGGAAAGCCCCTATTTATCCGGCAGAATCACAGACAGCAGTTTAGATTACACAAGGCCAACCCTGGGGAATCCTTGCCACTGTCAGGTGGGGCTGGGGAGTTACGAGCACCATCGACTGAGTCTCAGCTATAACTGTGTGTGAGTGTTGATCTGCAACAGTGTGTTCTGAATCTCAGGGTACAGGTTGGCGTGGGCCAGGTAGGCTCAATCTGGCCTAGACAATGAATGAGCAGGGAGGCCTCAAAGCAAGTGACCTCAAAGCAAGGTTACCATTCCATCTCCAAGGTGGGGAATTGAGATTCAAAGAAGGTCACCAGCTGGACTCCTCTCTCATTGCCAGGGATTGGGGTGGGGTCAGGAACATTCCTCTGATGAGGGGCATGTGGCAGGAACATTCCTCCGACGAAGGGCATGTGTCTCAGCACAAAGCAGAGGTGACTCCCCACAGCTTCTAGTTCTGACCCCCGCAACCCCAGACTCCAAAATCTCACAGTGTGAGGGGAAAAGGCACCTTTTGTCCTGGGGCCTCATCTCTCCCCACAGCAGGCTTGGAGGGCCCATCTCTGGGAATGAGGCAAGAACACAGGACACAGCACGGACTAACTGATTCAAATCTAGAAACCTCCAGAATTCCTCTGCAGAGGAATTAGGTTGGAGCAGGGAAGAGAGACACACATATTTGGAGATAGAGAAAGAAAACAAGAGACAGCGCAGGGGCAATGATGGGGACAAGGGAGGTGGGCAGGGAGGAATAGCACTGGCTGAGGGGAGCCTGGGAGAGACAGTCAGGGAGGGCGGGAAGCTCCAGGAGGAGGAGGAGGGGCTGAGGCCGGGAGGCCCCCAGATCCCACCAGGCCTAGGCCGCCTGGACAGCGTGGGCGGTGGGGGCGGGGGCAGAGGCCTGAGCAGTCCAGAGACTGGGGGGGCAGGGGGACCAGGCCGAGGAGGGAGGCCTGGCCTCTGGCAGCTGGCCCAGCAGGCCCCCCACCAGGGAGGGGGCGGGTCCAGGTCAGGGGCCAGCTCCTGGGCTGGGGCCGGCTGGCCATGGGCGGGCGGGCTCCCACTCCCTGTTGGTGTCTCTCCCTCCTGTGTCTCTCTGAATCTCTCGTCTCTGGCTCTTTCTTATTTCCCTCCTCTCTGAACCCAGACCTGCCTCTCCTCTCAGCTCTCAGTGCCCCCACCCCAAATGGCACAGGACCCAGAGCTGTGCCTCATTCAGGACTCAAGCTCTATCTCCTCCTGGGCTAGTACATTCCCACCCACTCCAGGGGCAAGCCTTAGTGCTCAGGGGAAAGGATACCCACTCAAGCATAGGACCCCTCCTCCTCCTTAGAAGGGGGCAGGATAAACTGAGCACCGGTGGGAGGGGGGCCAGGAGGGAGGCAGGGGGAGCGGTCCCCCAGCTCCAGCCGCTGGCTGAGGCTGTGGAAAAGGAGGCGGCCCAATTGAGTGAGTTGGGGGGGTGGGTATCCGCACCTGCTGTTGTGACCTCCACAGCCGGAGATGGAGGCCTGGGGGGGACAAGATTCCGATGGATTTTGGCAGCAGCCTGGACTCTGAGTGCTCAACCCCCCCACCCCCCAGCCTCTTGCACCATGGGGACCCTGAGATCAGCATGTGCATGCCCTGCTGCACGTGTGTGCGGGTGTGTTGTGGGGGAAGGCTGGGGCCCTTCCATGATGAGACTGGCTGGGCAGCTGGGGAGGTGCTCTGGGGAGATGGGAATCTGTCCTGCTAGCCTGCGCCCACATGTGGAGGCCCACTTGGGGCCCTGCATGCTGCCTGGTGGCCTGGGCATGGGCTTGTATATGCACATACACACAGGCCTGTGCTTAAGGAGCCCTCTAGATGCAGAAGGCCGGGGCTTTCTCCCTACCTCTTGAATGAGGAGGAGGAAGGGACAGATAAGCTCATATCCTGCCTTGGGAGGCATGGCTCTGGACAGCTTCACAGAACCTGAGACACAACCCCAGTCCAGTCTATTCTGACTTCCAGAAGAATGAGGAAAGGCCCACACAATAGTTGGGGTAAGTATGTGGGGAGGGGGTGCTGCTCCTCTTGGAGGGACAGAATGCAGCAGCAGGAGGTTAGATAGCTGGAAGAACTCCATGAGAAGCAGGGGATGGGCAGAGAAATAGGGTTGAATAAGAATTCTCACCAGGTGTGGTGGCTCACACCTGTGATCCCAGCACTTTGGGAGGTGGAGGTGAGAGGACTACCCGAGCCCAGGTGTTCAAGACCAGCCTAGGCAACTTGGCGAGACCTCATCTCTACAATAAATCAAAAAATTAGCCAGCTGTCATGGCACACGCCTGAGTTCCAGCTACTTGGAAGGCTGAGGTGGAAGAATCATCTGAAGTCAGCAGATTAAGGCTGTGGTGGCAGTGAGCAGGTCATTGCACTCAAGTCTGGGCAACAGAGTGAGACTCCAACTAAACAAAAAACAAGGAATTACTTTAGCTGGGAGGAACTGTGTAAGGGAAAGGCCTAGAGTAGACGGAGGATGGCAGGAAGGAGGCTACAAGGCAAGGTCCTCCATGGAGACAGAAGGATGGGTAGAATGGCTTTCCAGAGTTGGAGGCTGGGACAAAGACCTATTTGCCTCAGCATCTCCTACCACACCCCACCCCTGGCCCCATCACTGCCATGGTACAGACGCACCCTTGAATACATAGAGGCCCATGCATGAAAGCTCATACACACACACACACACCCCAGTGGGGGGAGTGCATGTGAAACATTGGCTTGTAACAAAAAGAAAAAAAAGATGGTCTTTCTGACAGAGCCAGGGTTGGGTGAGGGGAACAGGAGCTTCGACTGTCTTCTGTGTTCTGTTCTCTCTGCCCCACTAACATGCATACGCACCACGCACGCTACTTCTGAGGAACCTTCTGGTCTGCTGGGCTAGAGCAAGCCATCTTCCTCCCCCTTCCTCCCCTCCTCACAGTGGGGAAGCCAGAGCAATCTGTTCCTGATGGGTAAACACAGGCACACAGGCATGAGTACGCGCACACACATCTCACGCACATACCAGCCACTCAGGGTCACATAGGACCCAGTGCTCACTTCACCCCAAGATGTGGCACATACTTGGGCTCTCACTACCACCCAGCAGTGCTCTCAAAGGTCCCCCCACCCTGCACCTATATACACAGCCAGAGCTTTACGCCCAGGCAGCCTTTCACAGACACTGGCATTTAGAGTCTATCACTGTGGCCACACATCATGGCCTCCCACGTGGACACCCGCTGCCACAGCCTCACACACACTGGTGTGTGTGCACATGCACATTTCAGTTACAGTCACATACACAGACTCCCTTACACAAATAGCTATGGTCTCACATATGGATACCATCACACACTCAGAACAGTCAACCTTCCACGCAGACACCATCGTACACCTCCAGAAAGCCAGAGCCCCCAGTCGCCCCCAGCCTCTCACACCCCCACACCCGGCAATGGGAAATACCCAGCTACACACTCAGGACAGTCACCATGCTGGGACCTTAGGTTGCCTAGTTGTGCTTGAGAAGAGAAAGATAAAGTCCATGGTAGCCTAAAGCAGGAAGGAAAAGGAAAGGAGGAACTTTGTTGGTCCCTAAAAAGCAAGAAAATAGATGATTATTCTCCAAGCAGCTCCTTCCTCCCCTAACCCTGCTTTCAACGGCATTAGGGAATGAAGGGAGATCCAGCCCAGTCAGGAGGGGCTGGGAGACCCTTGGGGGAGATGGTGGCACGGGTAGCAGCAGGAGCCAGAAAGCCCCGAAACCAGATTACCCCCTAGGCCCTTACTGCCTCCCGGCCTCACCCTCTCTTCTCCAGGATGAGGATCAGCAGCAGCTCTCAGCCTAGCTATCTGCTGTGTGATCCCGAACTTCTTCAAAACCTCCCTGTGCCCAAAACTGTCTATTGAGCACCCAGAAGTCAGACCTGGCTGCAGAAAGGGCTGGAGAAGGGAAGCAGATGGGACCTCGACCTCAATCTCCAGACCCCACCAAAGCCCTGTCATCACTATCAGGTCCAAAGAGAGGTGGGGACAGATGCCCAGCAGCAGGAGGGCAGCGGGAAGAGCGGAGTGGGTGCTTCTCTCTCTGGCCACTGAGGAAGAGAGTCCTAAAGGGTCCTTGGACCCTGCAGCCCTGCCCCTCATCACTGGAGGAGCAGCCACTGAGTCGCTGTCCAAGCAGAGTGGAATTCGGGCTGTGCTGGCCAGGCCCCAATCCAGGAACGATCAGCAATGCTGTTGACATCCTTGCCACTTGCCACTCCAGGTGTAGCTGGAGATCTGAGACCCCTGAAAGGAACCTGATATGGCTTCACGGAAGCCAGGCAGGGGAGCAGACACCAGGCAGCAGGACCAGAAGAAACCAGGCAGGGGCAATCCCACAGAGCCAGAGACTTGGGGAAAGCAGGCAGTGGGCACAACAGAAACCAAGCAGCAGGGTGTAAGGAAACCAGGTGACAGGGCCCAAAAGAAAGTGGGTATGGGGGCCGAATGAAACCAGGCTGCCCGGACTAAAGTTAGCTAGAAGGTGTGGACAAGTGAAGCCAGGCTTCGGGGATCAAATGAAACCAGGCAAGAGGCCCACAGGATGTGAGAAAAGAAAGATATCAGGAGCTCATCCTCTCTGTCTAGATGTCACCCCCACACCCTGGGCCTCGCTCTGTAGCCCCCTCCCACCCAGACGGTGGTCCCCTCCCCCAGGCCGATGGACACAGCCAGAGCCCCCTCCCCTCTCAGAGGCCCGGCCCGATTGCAGCCAATGGGCCCCGGCCCCATCCCTGGGACCTCAGGAAGTCCCAGTCCCTCCCACCGGCTGCAGAGGCAGGGGGGCTGGGGGGAGAGAAAGAGAAGAGAAGAGAGACAGCTTGGCAGGGGGAGCGCGCCGAGCAGCCGCGGGGGGCGGGGGCCGAGAAAGGAGCGGGAAGCGCCGAGGCGGGCTGGCGGGCTGGCGGGCTGGCGGGCGGCGCGGGCGGGGGCGTCTCGGCGGCGAGGGTGACAAGTCCTCCGGCCCGGCGGCCACTGACCTGGGTCCCCACGCAGGCACCCCGCCGGTGCCTCCGGCGCTCCGTGGCTCCGCCCGGCCGCCCGCGGGCATCGGGTCCCCGAGGCGAGGGCCCGGGCAGCCGGGACGACCCGGGAGGCCGGAGCAGCCCCCTCCCGGCGGTCCCGGCGGGCGGCGGGCGGCGGGCGAGGGGCCGGGCGGGCGGTGAGCGGCGCGGGCCGAGCTGCAGCGAGCGAGTCGGCGAGCGGGCCGGGAGGAGGGAGGAAGCAGCGCGCCGCGAGCGAACGGGCGGGCGGGCGAGCGAGCGAGCGAGCGAGCGAGCGGAGGGAGAGTGAGGGACGGCATGCAGTGAGGTCATCCTTTGAATCTAATTGTCTGAGTCAGGAGGAGATGTGGCACTTGATGCTGGGGGAGGGGAGGGAGAAGGGCCCCTCCCGGCTCCGGGTCCGGGCCCCTCCTCACACCCAGGGCCGGCCGGGGCCTCCCTTCCCCCGTCCGAGGCGAAGTTGCCTCGGGCCAGTTCAGGCCACTGCCCGTCTCAGGGCTGACCTCTGCTGCCTGGGGGTGTCAGCCAGCGGTGAGGCCACCTTCCGATTCTCTGAGGGTGATGCGGACCCACCCACCCAGGCCCAGCTCACCTTCTGGCAATTTTTCAGGGCGTGGGAGGTCCTCAACCCACCCCCAGGCCATGTTCTAGATCCTACTCTGGCCTCTGAGGATAAAGGGGGGACTTCAGCCAGACTTCCAAATTACCTTTCCTGCACTTGAGGACCTGGGGCCCCCAAGTTACTTCCTATGCTGGGAATTTGGAGGAATCTGGAAGTTGAACCCCAGGCTCACCATCCTGATGGTGCAACGCCACCCAGTCTTCCAGTAACTTTCTACATTTGGGGCGGGATTAGGACCCTCGGATCTCTCTCTTCTGCAAGCTCAAGTACCCTTTCAGGAGGGGGGACAGAAGCAGGGCCAGATTCCTAGGGTCTCCAGGGCCTGCCCAAGGGACCAGCTGCCCAGATGGTGAGGGGCAAGTAGGCAGCTGGGCCCTGGCTTGTCAGGTGTGCATAACCACGTATGTACACATGAGCACACGCACACATGTGCACAAGCTCACAGGGTGGGGGGCACCAGGCAGCTGGGGATGCTCACACCAAGGGCCACACACCCCTCCCTTTGCCCCTGTGGGGGAGGGGTGATAAATATTTAAGGGGCTTTTAGCTCAGAAGGGGCTGAAACGGGGGAGGGAGGGGGATCCACACTGCCTGATTAATGGGGTTACCGGCTTGGATCAATCCGTCCGCCCGCCGCTCCCTCCTCCCCCCTCCTCCCTCCCTCCGCCTAATGCGCTTTATCAGGAGACGCTTTTCTGACTTGGCAGCGTCGGGCGTTTTAAATAGACCCATTTAGAGCTGGGGTTGGGGGAGAAGGAGGGGGGTGGAGGGAGACTGAGATTGAGACAGGCTGGGAGACAGAGACAATCAGGAGAGAGAGATGGGCCACAGCAGAGAGAGACTGGAAGAGGAGAGACAGAAGGAAACGCAGAGACAGCGCTGAGATAAGAGACAGAGGGTGAGACTTCCATGGAGGCCAAGATGGAGAGAGAGGGGTGATGGGAAGCCAAAGGGAAGCTGGGGGCACAAGGAGCAGAAACAAACAAAAAGAGACAGAGAGGAAAGGAGCCACCGGCAGCCCAGAAAGAGGCTCTCTCTCTGCAAGGGCTGAGTGCTAGCCTAGGAGACAGCAGATAGCTTTTATTTCCAAAAACAGTTTTTCATCCACTTTGTTAAATTAAAAAGCTGTTTTTAAAGTGGTGCTGGAGGTGCTGCTGGGGGAGGGTGAACGGAACTGCCAAGTCCTCCCTCCCCGGCCTCCTCCTCGGCCCCCACAGAAGCAGCCTCAGCCTGAGCCCCTGGGGTGTTCTCCAGCTCCCCTGCTTTCTGCGATCCTCTGAGATCCCCAGGAAGGGTCAGGGCATCTGAGCTACTGTGCACTGGCAGAAAGTCCTTCCTGCTGTCTGGCTTCAGTCCCTCCTGCTGCAGGGAGCCCGTTCTTTTCCCTGACCGCTATCTCTTTCTTCTCCAGCTCCTGTCCTGGCTCCCTAGGGTGTTCCCAATTTGGGGAGAGGATTTCATGACCTCAGCTCAGGAGCCCACTTTCCAATAAGCCATCAGACTCCTCCCAGTGTGTACCCCATAAATATTATCTATTTTTCTGTAAATCAATTTCCTAGCCCCATCCTAGTTTGAGCTTCTATCAGACACCCACCCTATGTCCTTGGGTCCTCTGGGAACAGTGAGGTGAAAAGCTTAGCTCTCTGCAGCCATCTTGGGCCTCCCTGCCTCCAGCTCCTCTTATGTGTCAGACTGGGGTACCCCACTCCACCCTTAACAACACCCCAGTCCTGGTTCTGGGGGTTTAGTCCCCCGCCTCTGCAAGCCGGGAAAATGGCCAGTCTGTTTGGGAGTTGAGATGAAAAGCCCGGCCGGCCTTTGTGGGCCTCTGGCGGGTTTTGGACAATAGGCCCTTCCGTTCCGCTCCAGTGCCTCGATTCCTTGGATGCCCCCACCCCCGGGCTGCCAATCTGGGGGACTTGCCTGGCCTGAATGAGAGGCAGGGAGAGTCAAGCTCAGCCCTGCAGCTAATCTCAGAAGATTCTGGACTTTCTGACCCCCATCCCATCTCCTTTGAGCTCAGCTGCTCCCCCATTCAAGCCAGAGGGATGTTTTGGGAGCAGAGAGGAAAGCTGAGGACACTGAAATGGAAACATACTCCCATATCTGGGACTCAGCCCTCCTTAGTGTAGAATCCAGTTTTTCAACCTGGTGTTGCCCTTGCCTGTGTGACTGCGGGTAAGACTCTCCTTCTCTGGGCCTATAATGGGTACAAGGGGTATGTGAAAAGCCCCAGCCAAGCTGAGCTCAAAACCTCAGAAGGAACAACAGGGAACACGTGGACAAGACCTCAGGTCCTTCCTCACTCACGTCCCCCAGACCTACAGCCCCACGGCGCCTGCTTGATGCCCTGAGACTGACCTGCAATACCTGGACCCCCAGTACCTACCTCTTCACCACTGGCCACACACCAAGCACATCAATATCTTCCTCCTCCTCCAAACCAAACTCTTCCTGGGACTTCCAAAACCAAGGTGTGAGATGGGGCGACAAGGCTGGATTCTAGAAGGGCAAAGGGCACAAACCAGAGGTCACAGAGGAGCCACAGTCCTTAGTCCAACTCAGAGCTCGTTCCATACTCACAAGCCCACTATGAGATGGGGAGACCGAAGCAGACAGCAAGCAGATAAACGTCTGGAAGAAGGAGGGTTGGGAGTGGAACAAGGCTCCTTCCAGTGTCCCTTGCTGACTTCAGGTTCCGAACCAGAGGGATAAAGAAAGGGAAGCCAGGAAGCAGCAGCCTGACACCACACACAGATACGCACCACAGGCAATCCAAAATTCTTACACCACCCGTTTGCAGACACACAGCCACCTCCATATCGCACATCCTCACGTGCACACTCACAGAGTCACAAGGGCACAGGCATGGTGTAAACATCCACCATCATAACATCCTCTTCCTTGTCACCACTCTGATTTATTGAGCATGTGTTATATGCCAGAAACAGAGTTAGGCACTTTACACGCATTGTCTCATTTAATCCTCATGACTTCTCCACGAGGTAGGTTCTAGTGTTCTTTCCATTTGACAGTTAAGGAAACGGAAATTTAAGGAGGTCTTGCCCAAGACCACAGAGCTGGACAGTTCTAGAGCCTAGATTTGAGTCCATATCTAGCCCCAAAGGCTTTCTGCTATACCGACGTGCCTCTGCAGATCTCTCACCCTCCTGCACAGTGCCTTTCTCAAAAACAGTATCAGCTAGCACTTGTTCAGGATCTTTGACTAACTAGACATCATGATAAGTATTTAACTTACATTTTTGTACTGAATCATCAAAATAAGCTTCAGAGGTAAGTCTTGTTTCCATTGTACAGATAAGGAAACTGAGGCTCAAGGAGCAAATGCAGCTTGCCCAAAGTCACACAACTGGTAGTGGGGTATGGGAGCTGGCATTAAGCTCAGTGGTATCTTGAAAGCCACTGTTATTTCTATGGACTCCAGTTATTCAACAGACCCCTCATCTTCTACAAGACCCCAGGAGATCCTCAGGGTCCAACTCTCCCTGTAAAAACAGGTCCTAGGCCAGGCTCGGTGGCTCAACCTGTAATCCCAGCGCTTTGGGAGGCCGAGGTGAGTGGATTGCCTGAACCCGCGAGTTTGAGACCCGCTCGGGCAACTTGGTGAGACCTCATCTCTACAATAAATCAAAAATTAGCCGGGCGTGGTATCGCATGCCTGTAGTTCCGGCTACTTGGAAGGCTGAGGTGGAAGGAT